>JANJGN010005205.1:0-12500 GCA_026770705.1 Isurus oxyrinchus
GGTCAGTGCAGGGGCAGTGAGGGGCGAGCAAGGGTCTTTGGGAGGTTGGTGCAGAGGAGGGGAGAGGTCGGTGAGGGGTTCAGTGCGGGGGAGCTGCGAGGGTCAGTGCAGGAATTGTGAGAGGTCAGTGAGGGATCAGTGCAGGAAGGTGAGAGGTCAGTGAGGGATCAGTGCAGGAAGGTGAGAGGTCAGTGCAGGAAGGTGAGAGGTCAGTGCAGGAAGGTGAGAGGTCAATGAGGGGTCAGTGCAGGAAGGTGAGGGGGTCAGTGCAGGAAGGTGAGGGGGTCAGTGCAGAAAGGTGAGAGATCAGTGAGGGGTCAGTGCAGGAAGGTGAGGGGTCAGTGCAGGAAGGTGAGGGGTCAGTGCAGGAAGGTGAGGGGTCAGTGCAGGAAGGTGAGGGGTCAGTGCAGGAAGGTGAGGGGTCAGTGCAGGAAGGTGAGGGGTCAGTGCAGGAAGGTGAGGGGTCAGTGCAGGAAGGTGAGGGGTCAGGGAGGGGTCAGTGCAGGAAGGTGAGAGGTCAGGGAGGGGTCAGTGGAGGAAGGTTAAGAGGTCAGTGTGAGGTAGGGGAGATGTCAATGAGAGGTCCGTGCGGGGGAGGGGGAGATGTCAATGAGGAGTCCGTGAGGGGGAGGGGAGGGTGTCAATGAGGGGAGATTGAATGTCAGTGAGGGGTCAGTGTGGTGGATGGGAGGGGTCAGTGTGGTGGAGGAGAGAGGACAGTGAGGGGGGGCAGCGTGAGGAAGGGGAGAGGTCAGTGTGGAATCAGTGTGAGGTGAATGGTGAATGAGGGGTCAGTACGGGGGAGATAAGAGGTCAGTGAGGAGTGAGTATACAGGAGAAGAGGCGTCAGTGAGGGGTGGGTATACAGGAGAGGAGGGGTCTGTGAGGGGTGAGTATACAGGAGAGGGTCAGTGAGGGGTGGAGTATACAGGAGAGGAGGGGTCTGTGAGGGGGTGAGTATACAGGAGAGGTCAGTGAGGGGTGAGTATACAGGAGGGGTCAGTGAGGGGTGAGTATACAGGAGAGGAGGGGTCAGTGAGGGGTGAGTATACAGGAGAGGAGGGGTCAGTGAGGGGTGAGTATACAGGAGAGGAGAGGTCAGTGAGGGGTGAGTATACAGGAGAGGTCAGTGAGGGGTGAGTATACAGGAGGGGTCAGTGAGGGGTGAGTATACAGGAGAAGAGGGGTCAGTGAGGGGTGAGTATACAGGAGAGGAGGGGTCAGTGAGGGGTGAGTATACAGGAGAGGAGGGGGTCAGTGAGGGGGTGAGTATACAGGAGAGGTCAGTGAGGTGAGTATACAGGAGGGGTCAGTGAGGGGTGAGTATACAGGAGAGGAGGGTCAGTGAGGGGTGAGTATACAGAAGGGTCAGTGAGGGGTGAGTATACAGGAGGGGTCAGTGAGGGGTGAGTATACAGGAGAGGTCAGTGAGGGGTGAGTATACAGGAGGGGTCAGTGAGGGGTGAGTATACAGGAGAAGAGGGGTCAGTGAGGGGTGAGTATACAGGAGAGGTCAGTGAGGGGTGAGTATACAGGAGAGGTCAGTGAGGGGTGAGTATACAGGAGGGGTCAGTGAGGGGTGAGTATACAGGAGAAGAGGGGTCAGTGAGGGGTGAGTATACAGGAGAGGAGGTGTCAGTGAGGGGTGAGTATACAGGAGAGGAGGGGTCAGTGAGGGGTGAGTATACAGGAGGGGTCAGTGAGGGGGTGAGTATACAGGAGAGGAGGGGTCAGTGAGGGGTGAGTATACAGGAGAGGTCAGTGAGGGGTGAGTATACAGGAGAGGTCAGTGAGGGGTGTGTATACAGGAGAGGTCAGTGAGGGGTGAGTATACAGGAGAGGAGGGGTCAGTGAGGGGTGGAGTATACAGGAGAGGAGGGGGTCAGTGAGGGGGTGAGTATAAAGGAGAGGAGGGGTCAGTGAGGGGTGAGTATACAGGAGAGGAGGGGGTCAGTGAGGGGAGAGTATACAGGAGAGGAGGGGTCAGTGAGGGGTGAGTATACAGGAGAGGAGGGGGTCAGTGAGGGGTGAGTATACAGGAGAGGAGGGGTCAGTGAGGGGTGAGTATAAAGGAGAGGAGGGGTCAGTGAGGGGTGAGTATACAGGAGAGGAGGGGTCAGTGAGGGGTGAGCAGTGAGGGGTGAGTATACAGGAGAGGAGGGGTCAGTGAGGGGTGAGTATACAGGAGAGGAGGGGTCAGTGAGGGGTGAGTATACAGGAGAGGAGGGGTCAGTGAGGGGTGAGTATACAGGAGGGGTCAGTGAGGGGTGAGTATACAGGAGAGGAGGGGTCAGTGAGGGGTGAGTATACAGGAGAGGAGGGGTCAGTGAGGGGTGAGTATACAGGAGAGGAGGGGTCAGTGAGGGGGAGTGAGGGGTCAGTGAGGGGGAAGGAGGGTCAGTGAGGGGGTGTGAGAGGGGTCAGTGAGGGGGAAGGAGGGGTCAGTGAGGGGGAAGGAGGGGTCAGTGAGGGGGAGTGAGAGGGGTCAGTGAGGGGAAGGAGGGGTCAGTGAGGGGGAGTGAGAGGGGTCAGTGAGGGGGAGTGAGAGGGGTCAGTGAGGGGGAGTGAGAGGGGTCAGTGAGGGGGAGTGAGAGGGGTCAGTGAGGGGGAGTGAGAGGGGTCAGTGAGGGGGGAGTGAGAGGTGTCAGTGAGGGGGAAGGAGGGGTCAGTGAGGGGTCAGTGAGGGGGAGTGAGAGGGGTCAGTGAGGGGAAGTGAGAGGGGTCAGTGAGGCGGAGTGAGAGGGGTCAGTGAGGGGGAGTGAGAGGGGTCAGTGAGGGGGAGTGAGAGGGGTCAGTGAGGGGGAGTGAGAGGGGTCAGTGAGGGGGAGTGAGAGGGGTCAGTGAGGGGGAGTGAGAGGGGTCAGTGAGGGGGAGTGAGAGGGGTCAGTGAGGGGGAGTGAGAGGGGTCAGTGAGGGGGAGTGAGAGGGGTCAATGAGGGGGAGTGAGAGGGGTCAGTGAGGGGGAAGGAGGGGGTCAGTGAGGGGGAGTGAGAGGGGTCAGTGAGGGGGAGTGAGAGGGGTCAGTGAGGGGGAGTGAGAGGGGTCAGTGAGGGGGAAGGAGGGGTCAGTGAGGGGAAGGAGGGGTCAGTGAGGGGGAAGGAGGGGTCAGTGAGGGGGAAGGAGGGGTCAGTGAGGGGGAGTGAGAGGGGTCAGTGAGGGGGAGTGAGAGGGGTCAGTGAGGGGGAGTGAGAGGGGTCAGTGAGGGGGAGTGAGAGGGGTCAGTGAGGGGGAAGGAGGGGTCAGTGAGGGGGAAGGAGGGGTCAGTGAGGGGGAGTGAGAGGGGTCAGTGAGGGGGAAGGAGGGGTCAGTGAGGGGGAGTGAGAGGGGTCAGTGAGGGGGAGTGAGAGGGGTCAGTGAGGGGGAGTGAGGGGTCAGTGAGGGGGAAGGAGGGGTCAGTGAGGGGGAAGGAGGGGTCAGTGAGGGGGAGTGAGAGGGGTCAGTGAGGGGGAAGGAGGGGTCAGTGAGGGGGAGTGAGAGGGGTCAGTGAGGGGGAAGGAGGGGTCAGTGAGGGGGAGTGAGAGGGGTCAGTGAGGGGGAGTGAGGGGTCAGTGAGGGGGAGTGAGAGGGGTCAGTGAGGGGGAGTGAGAGGGGTCAGTGAGGGGGAGTGAGAGGGGTCAGTGAGGGGGAGTGAGAGGGGTCAGTGAGGGGGAAGGAGGGGTCAGTGAGGGGGAGTGAGAGGGGTCAGTGTGGGGGAGTGAGAGGGGTCAGTGAGGGGGAGTGAGAGGGGTCAGTGAGGGGGAGTGAGGGGGGTCAGTGAGGGGTCAGTGAGGGGGAAGGAGGGGTCAATGAGGGGGAAGGAGGGGTCAGTGAGGGGGAGTGAGAGGGGTCAGTGAGGGGTCAGTGAGGGGGAAGGAGGGGTCAGTGAGGGGGAGTGAGAGGGGTCAGTGAGGGGGAAGGAGGGGTCAGTGAGGGGGAGTGAGAGGGGTCAGTGAGGGGGAGTGAGAGGGGTCAGTGAGAGGGAGTGAGAGGGGTCAGTGAGGGGGAGTGAGAGGGGTCAGTGAGGGGGAGTGAGAGGGGTCAGTGAGGGGGAGTGAGAGGGGTCAGTGAGGGGGAGTGAGAGGGGTCAGTGAGGGGGAGTGAGAGGGGTCAGTGAGGGGGGTCAGTGAGAGGGGTCAGTGAGGGGGGTCAGTGAGGGGGAGTGAGAGGGGTCAGTGAGGGGGGTCAGTGAGGGGGAGTGAGAGGGGTCAGTGTGGGGGAAGGAGGGGTCAGTGAGGGGGAGTGAGAGGGGTCAGTGAGGGGGAGTGAGGGGGAAGGAGGGGGAGTGAGGGGGGTCAGTGAGGGGGAAGGAGGGGGAGTGAGGGGGGTCAGTGAGGGGGAGTGAGGGTCAGTGAGAGGGAAGGAGGGGCAGGCGTTGGGGAGTTGAGTTAAGGTTATTCACACCTGTCTCCTCCCTGTCTCCGTACAGAGCGTTTCCTCGGAGAACATTAGTCAAAGCTGCAAGATTCACGTCCTGATGCTGATCATCCACGGGGGGAATATTCTGGACCCTGGGCCTGGTGACCCCAGCTCCAAGTTGGCTGACCTCTCGACCCTGAGGTCAGTCTTCGACACAGTGACTCGGGTCCATTTCCCCGAGGCTCTGGGACATATTGTGTCACGGATCGTATCCTGTCCACCGGTCTGCTCCGAGGCTTTAGCTCTCATTTCCAAGTGAGTCTCAGCGAGTCCCGAGGCGACTGGATTAGTGTGCGTCACTCCGTCCGTCACTCCGTCCGTCACTCCGTCCGTCACTCCGTCCGTCACTCCGTCCGTCACTCCGTCTGTCACACCGTCCGTCACTCCATCCGTCACTCCGTCCGTCACTCCGTCCGTCACTCCGTCCGTCACTCCGTCCGTCACTCCGTCCGTCACTCCGTCCGTCTCTCCCTCCGTCACTCCCTCCGTCTCGGTCACTCCGCCCATCTCTCACTCCATCACTCCCTCCGTCTCTCCCTCCGTCTCTCCCTCCGTCTCTCCCTCCGTCTCTCCCTCCGTCACTCCCTCCGTCACTCCCTCCGTCACTCCCTCCGTCACTCCCTCCATCTCTCCCTCCGTCTCTCCCTCCATCACTCTCTCTGTCTCACCCTCCGTCACTCCCTCCGTCTCCGTCACTCCCTCCGTCACTCCCTCCGTCACTCCCTCCGTCACTCCCTCCGTCACTCCCTCCGTCACTCCCTCCGTCACTCCCTCCGTCACTCCCTCCGTCACTCCCTCCGTCACTCCCTCCGTCACTCCCTCCGTCACTCCCTCCGTCACTCCCTCCGTCACTCCCTCCGTCACTCCCTCCGTCACTCTCCCGCTGTGTCACTCCCTCTCTCTCACTCTCCCCCTGTGTCACTCCCTCTCTCTCACTCTCCCCCTGTGTCACTCCCTCTCTCTCACTCACCCCCTGTGTCACTCCCTCTCTGTCACTCTCCCCCTGTGTCACTCCCTCTCTGTCACTCTCCCCGTGGGTCACTCCCTCTCTGTCACTCTCCCCCTGTGTCACTCCCTCTCTGTCACTCTCCCCCTGTGTCACTCCCTCTCTGTCACTCTCCCCCTGTGTCACTCCCTCTCTGTCACTCTCCCCCTGTGTCACTCCCTCTCTGTCACGCTCACCCTGTGTCACTCCCTCTCTGTAACACTCCCCCTGTGTCACTCCCTCTCTGTAACACTCACCCTGTGTCACTCCCTCTCAGTAACACTCTCCCTGTGTCACTCCCTCTCTGTCACTCTCTCCCTGTGTCACTCCCTCTCTGTAACACTCACCCCCTGTGTCACTCCCTCTCTGTCACACTCTCCCTGTGTCACTCCCTCTCTGTCACACTCCCGCTGTGTCACTCCCTCTCTGTCACTCTCCCTGTGTCACTCCCTCTCTGTAACACTCCCCCTGTGTCACTCCCTCTCTGTCACTCTCCCTGTGTCACTCCCTCTCTCTCACTCTCCCCCTGTGTCACTCCCTCTCTGTAACACTCCCCCTGTGTCGCTCCCTCTCTGTCACTCTCCCCCTGTGTCGCTCCCTCTCAGTCACACTCCCCCTGTGTCGCTCCCTCTCAGTCACACTCCCCCTGTGTCGCTCCCTCTCTGTCACACTCCCCCTGTGTCGCTCCCTCTCTGTCACACTCCCCCGGTGTCACTCCCTCTCTGTCACACTCCCCCTGTGTCACTCCCTCTCTGTCACACTCTCCCTGTGTCACTCCCTCTCTGTCACACTCTCCCTGTGTCACTCCCTCTCTGTCACACTCTCCCTGTGTCACTCCCTCTCTGTCACACTCTCCCTGTGTCACTCCCTCTCTGTCACACTCTCCCTGTGTCACTCCCTCTCTGTCACACTCCCCCTGTGTCACTCCCTCTCTGTAACACTCCCCCTGTGTCACTCCCTCTCTGTCACACTCCCCCTGTGTCACTCCCTCTCTGTAACACTCCCCCTGTGTCACTCCCTCTCTGTAACACTCCCCCTGTGTCACTCCCTCTCTGTCACACTCCCTCTCTGTCACACTCCCCCTGTGTCACTCCCTCTCTGTCAGACTCCCCCTGTGTCACTCCCTCTCTGTAACACTCTCCCTGTGTCAATCCCGCTCTCTCACACTCCCCCTGTGTCACTCCCTCTCTGGAACACTCCCCCTGTGTCACTCCCTCTCTGTCACTCTCCCCCTCTGTCACTCCCTCTCTGTCACACTCCCTCTGTGTCACTCCCTCTCTGTAACACTCCCCCTGTGTCACTCCCTCTCTGTCACACTCCCCCTGTGTCACTCCCTCTCTGTCACACTCCCCCTGTGTCATTCCCTCTCTGTAACACTCCCCCTGTGTCACTCCCTCTCTGTAACACTCTCCCTGTGTTACTTCCTCTCTGTAACACTCTCCCTGTGTCACTCCGTCTCTGTCACTCTCCCCCTGTGTCACTCCCTCTCTGTCACTCTCCCCCTGTGTCACTCCCTCTCTGTCACACTCCCCCTGTGTCACTCCCTCTCTGTCACTCTCTCCCTGTGTCACTCCCTCTCTGTAACACTCCCCCTGTGTCACTCCCTCTCTGTCACACTCTCCCTGTGTCAATCCCTCTCGGTCACTCTCCCCCTGTGTCACTCCCTCTCTGTAACACTCTCCCTGTGTCAATCCCGCTCTCTCACACTCCCCCTGTGTCACTCCCTCTCTGTAACACTCCCCCTGTGTCACTCCCTCTCTGTCACTCTCCCCCTCTGTCACTCCCTCTCTGTCACACTCCCTCTGTGTCACTCCCTCTCTGTAACACTCCCCCTGTGTCACTCCCTCTCTGTCACACTCCCCCTGTGTCACTCCCTCTCTGTCACACTCCCCCTGTGTCATTCCCTCTCTGTAACACTCCCCCTGTGTCACTCCCTCTCTGTAACACTCTCCCTGTGTTACTTCCTCTCTGTAACACTCTCCCTGTGTCACTCCGTCTCTGTCACTCTCCCCCTGTGTCACTCCCTCTCTGTCACTCTCCCCCTGTGTCACTCCCTCTCTGTCACACTCCCCCTGTGTCACTCCCTCTCTGTCACTCTCTCCCTGTGTCACTCCCTCTCTGTAACACTCCCCCTGTGTCACTCCCTCTCTGTCACACTCCCCCTGTGTCACTCCCTCTCTGTCACACTCCCCCTGTGTCATTCCCTCTCTGTAACTCTCCCCCTGTGTCACTCCCTCTCTGTAACACTCTCCCTGTGTTACTTCCTCTCTGTAACACTCTCCCTGTGTCACTCCGTCTCTGTCACTCTCCCCCTGTGTCACTCCCTCTCTGTCACTCTCCCCCTGTGTCACTCCCTCTCTGTCACACTCCCCCTGTGTCACTCCCTCTCTGTCACTCTCTCCCTGTGTCACTCCCTCTCTGTAACACTCCCCCTGTGTCACTCCCTCTCTGTCACAATCCCCCTGTGTCACTCCCTCTCTGTCACACTCCCCCTGTGTCACTCCCTCTCTGTCACACTCCCCCTGTGTCACTCCCTCTCTGTCACACTCCCTGTGTCACTCCCTCTCTGTCACACTCCCCCTGTGTCACTCCCTCTCTGTCACACTCCCCCTGTGTCACTCCCTCTCTGTCACTCTCCCTGTGTCACTCCCTCTCTGTCACACTCCCCCTGTGTCATTCCCTCTCTGTCACACTCCCCCTGTGTCACTCCCTCTCTGTAACACTCCACCTGTGTCACTCCCTCTCTGTCACACTCCCTGTGTCACTCCCTCTCTGTAACACTCCCTGTGTCACTCCCACACTGTAACACTCTCCCTGTGTCACTCCCTCTCTGTCACACTCCCCCTGTGTCACTCCCTCTCTGTCACACTCCCCCTGTGTCACTCCCTCTCTGTAACTCTCCCCCTGTGTCACTCCCTCTCTGTCACACTCCCCCTGTGTCACTCCCTCTCTGTAACACTCCCCCTGTGTCACTCCCTCTCTGTCACTCTCCCGCTGTGTCACTCCCTCTCTGTAACACTCTCCCTGTGTCAGTCCCTCTCTGTCACACTCCCCCTGTGTCACTCCCTCTCTGTCACACTCCCCCTGTGTCACTCCCTCTCTGTCACAGCCCCCTGTGTCACTCCCTCTCTGTAACACTCTCCCTGTGTCACTCCCTCTCTGTCACACTCCCCCTGTGTCACTCCCTCTCTGTCACTCTCCCCCTGTGTCACTCCCTCTCTGCAACACTCCCCCTGTGTCACTCCCTCTCTGTCACACTCTCCCTGTGTCACTCCCTCTCTGTCACACTCCCCCTGTGTCACTCCCTCTCTGTCACACTCCCCCTGTGTCACTCCCTCTCTGTCACTCTCCCCCTGTGTCACTCCCTCTCTGTCACACTCCCCCATTGTCACTCCCTCTCTGTCACACTCTCCCTGTGTCACTCCCTCTCTGTCACACTCCCCCGTGTCACTCCCTCTCAACAACACTCTCCCTGTGTCACTCCCTCTCTATCACACTCCCCCTCTGTAACACTCCCCCTGTGTCACTCCCTCTCAGCAACACTCCCCCTGTGTCACTCCCCCTGTGTCACACTCCCCCTGTGTCACACTCCCCCTGTGTCACACTCCCCCTGTGTCACTCCCTCTCTGTCACACTCCCCCTCTGTCACACTCGCCCTGTGTCACTCCCTCTCTGTCACACTCCCCCTGTGTCACTCCCTCTCTGTCACTCTCCCTGTGTCACTCCCTCTCAGTCACTCCCCCTGTGTCACACCCTCTCTGTAACACTCCCCCTGTGTCACTCCCTCTCTGTCACACTCCCCCTGTGTCACTCCCTCTCTGTAACATTCTTCCTGTGTCACTCCATCTCTGTCACACTCCCCCTGTGTCACTCCCTCTCTGTCACACTCCCCCTGTGTCACTCCTCTCTGTCACACTCCCCCTGTGTCACTCCCTCTCTGTCACTCTCCCCCTGTGTCACTCCCTCTCTGTCACACTCCCCCTGTGTCACTCCCTCTCAGCAACTCTCTCCCTGTGTCACTCCCTCTCTGTCACACTCCCCCTGTGTCACTCCCTCTCAGCAACACTCTCCCTGTGTCACTCCCTCTCTGTCACACTCCCCCTGTGTCACTCCCTCTCAGCAACACTCCCCCTGTGTCACTCCCTCTCTGTCACACTCTCCCTGTGTCACTCCCTCTCTGTCACACTCCCCCTGTGTCACTCCCTCTCTGTCACTCTCTCCCTGTGTCTCTCCCTCTCTGTCACACTCCCCCTGTGTCACTCCCTCTCTGTCACACTCCCCCTGTGTCACTCCCACTCTGTCACTCTCCCCCTGTGTCACTCCCTCTCTGTCAGACTCTCCCTGTGTCACTCCCTCTCTGTAACACTCCCCCTGTGTCACGCCCTCTCTGTCAGACTCCCCCTGTGTCACGCCCTCTCTGTCAGACTCCCCCTGTGTCACTCCCTCTCTGTAACACTCTCCCTGTGTCACTCCCTCTCTGTAACACTCCCCCTGTGTCACTCCCTCTCTGTAACACTCTCCCTGTGTCACTCCCTCTCTGTAACACTCTCCCTGTGTCACTCCCTCTCTGTAACACTCCCTCTGTGTCACTCCCTCTCTGTCAGACTCCCCCTGTGTCACTCCCTCTCTGTAACACTCCCCCTGTGTCACTCCCTCTCTGTCACACTCCCCCTGTGTCACTCCCTCTCTGTAACACTCCCCCTGTGTCACTCCCTCTCTGTCACTCTCCCTGTGTCACTCCCTCTCTGTCACACTCCCCCTGTGTCACTCCCTCTCTGTCACACTCCCCCTGTGTCACTCCCTCTCTGTCACACTCCCCCTGTGTCACTCCCTCTCTGTCACACTCCCTGTGTCACTCCCTCTCTGTCACACTCCCCCTGTGTCACTCCCTCTCTGTCACACTCCCCCTGTGTCACTCCCTCTCTGTCACTCTCCCTGTGTCACTCCCTCTCTGTCACACTCCCCCTGTGTCATTCCCTCTCTGTCACACTCCCCCTGTGTCACTCCCTCTCTGTCACACTCCCCCTGTGTCACTCCCTCTCTGTAACACTCCACCTGTGTCACTCCCTCTCTGTCACACTCCCTGTGTCACTCCCTCTCTGTAACACTCCCTGTGTCACTCCCACACTGTAACACTCTCCCTGTGTCACTCCCTCTCTGTCACACTCCCCCTGTGTCACTCCCTCTCTGTCACACTCCCCCTGTGTCACTCCCTCTCTGTAACTCTCCCCCTGTGTCACTCCCTCTCTGTCACACTCCCCCTGTGTCACTCCCTCTCTGTAACACTCCCCCTGTGTCACTCCCTCTCTGTCACTCTCCCGCTGTGTCACTCCCTCTCTGTAACACTCTCCCTGTGTCAGTCCCTCTCTGTCACACTCCCCCTGTGTCACTCCCTCTCTGTCACACTCCCCCTGTGTCACTCCCTCTCTGTCACAGCCCCCTGTGTCACTCCCTCTCTGTAACACTCTCCCTGTGTCACTCCCTCTCTGTCACACTCCCCCTGTGTCACTCCCTCTCTGTCACTCTCCCCCTGTGTCACTCCCTCTCTGCAACACTCCCCCTGTGTCACTCCCTCTCTGTCACACTCTCCCTGTGTCACTCCCTCTCTGTCACACTCCCCCTGTGTCACTCCCTCTCTGTCACACTCCCCCTGTGTCACTCCCTCTCTGTCACTCTCCCCCTGTGTCACTCCCTCTCTGTCACACTCCCCCGTGTCACTCCCTCTCAACAACACTCTCCCTGTGTCACTCCCTCTCTATCACACTCCCCCTCTGTAACACTCCCCCTGTGTCACTCCCTCTCAGCAACACTCCCCCTGTGTCACTCCCCCTGTGTCACACTCCCCCTGTGTCACACTCCCCCTGTGTCACTCCCTCTCTGTCACACTCCCCCTCTGTCACACTCGCCCTGTGTCACTCCCTCTCTGTCACACTCCCCCTGTGTCACTCCCTCTCTGTCACTCTCCCTGTGTCACTCCCTCTCAGTCACTCCCCCTGTGTCACACCCTCTCTGTAACACTCCCCCTGTGTCACTCCCTCTCTGTCACACTCCCCCTGTGTCACTCCCTCTCTGTAACATTCTTCCTGTGTCACTCCATCTCTGTCACACTCCCCCTGTGTCACTCCCTCTCTGTCACACTCCCCCTGTGTCACTCCTCTCTGTCACACTCCCCCTGTGTCACTCCCTCTCTGTCACTCTCCCCCTGTGTCACTCCCTCTCTGTCACACTCCCCCTGTGTCACTCCCTCTCAGCAACTCTCTCCCTGTGTCACTCCCTCTCTGTCACACTCCCCCTGTGTCACTCCCTCTCAGCAACACTCTCCCTGTGTCACTCCCTCTCTGTCACACTCCCCCTGTGTCACTCCCTCTCAGCAACACTCCCCCTGTGTCACTCCCTCTCTGTCACACTCTCCCTGTGTCACTCCCTCTCTGTCACACTCCCCCTGTGTCACTCCCTCTCTGTCACTCTCTCCCTGTGTCTCTCCCTCTCTGTCACACTCCCCCTGTGTCACTCCCTCTCTGTCACACTCCCCCTGTGTCACTCCCACTCTGTCACTCTCCCCCTGTGTCACTCCCTCTCTGTCAGACTCTCCCTGTGTCACTCCCTCTCTGTAACACTCCCCCTGTGTCACGCCCTCTCTGTCAGACTCCCCCTGTGTCACGCCCTCTCTGTCAGACTCCCCCTGTGTCACTCCCTCTCTGTAACACTCTCCCTGTGTCACTCCCTCTCTGTAACACTCTCCCTGTGTCACTCCCTCTCTGTAACACTCTCCCTGTGTCACTCCCTCTCTGTAACACTCCCTCTGTGTCACTCCCTCTCTGTCAGACTCCCCCTGTGTCACTCCCTCTCTGTAACACTGCCCCTGTGTCACTCCCTCTCTGTCACACTACCCCTGTGTCACTCCCTCTCTGTAACACTCCCCCTGTGTCACTCCCTCTCTGTCACTCTCCCTGTGTCACTCCCTCTCTGTCACACTCCCCCTGTGTCACTCCCTCTCTGTCACACTCCCCGTGTCACTCCCTCTCTGTCACACTCCCCCTGTGTCACTCCCTCTCTGTCACACTCCCCCTGTGTCACTCCCTCTCTGTCACAATCCCCCTGTGTCACTCCCTCTCTGTCA
>JANJGN010005205.1:22500-25496 GCA_026770705.1 Isurus oxyrinchus
GCCAGGGTTCCTGCTCCTGATCACTGTCCAGTGACCCCTGGTTTAGAGAGAGAGAGAGGGGATATCAGCCAGGGTTCCTGCTCCTGATCACTGTCCAGTGACCCCTGGGTTAGAGAGAGAGAGGGGATATCAGCCAGGGTTCCTGCTCCTGATCACTGTCCAGTGATCCCTGGGTTAGAGAGAGGGGAAATCAGCCAGGGTTCCTGCTCCTGATCACTGTCCAGTGATCCCTGGGTTTAGAGAGAGAGAGAGGGGAAATCAGCCAGGGTTCCTGCTCCTGATCACTGTCCAGTGATCCCTGGGTTGAGAGAGAGAGAGGGGGGAAATCAGCCCGGGTTCCTGCTCCTGATCGCTGTCCCAGTGCTCCCTGGGTTAGAGAGAGAGAGAGGGGAAATCAGCCAGGGATCCTGCTCCTGATCACTGTCCAGTGATCCCTGGGTTAGAGAGAGAGAGAGGGGGAAATCAGCCAGGGTTCCTGCTCCTGATCACTGTCCAGTGATCCCTGGGTTAGAGAGAGAGGGGGAAATCAGCCAGGGTTCCTGCTCCCGATCACTCTCCAGTGATCCCTAGGTTACAGAGAGAGAGGGGGGGAAATCAGCCAGGGTTTCCTGCTCCTGATCACTGTCCAGTGACCTCTGGGTTAGAGAGAGAGGGGAAAACAGCCCAGGGTTCCTGCTCCTGAATCACTGACCCAGTGATCCCTGGGTTAGAGAGAGAGAGGGGGGAAATCAGCCAGGGTTCCTGCTCCTGATCACTGACCAGTGACCCCTGGGTTAGAGAGAGAGAGGGGAAATCAGCCAGGGTTCCTGCTCCTGATCACTGTCCAGTGATCCCTGCGTTAGAGAGAGAGAGGGGGAAAATCAGCCAGGGTTTCCTGCTCCTGATCACTGTCCAGTGATCCCTGGGTTAGAGAGAGAGAGAGGAAATCAGCCAGGGTTCCTGCTCCTGATCACTGTCCAGTGACCCCTGGGTTAGAGAGAGAGAGGGGGAAATCAGCCCAGGGTTCCTGCTCCTGATCACTGTCCAGTGATCCCTGGGTTAGAGAGAGAGAGAGAGGGGAAATCAGCCAGGGTTCCTGCTCCTGATCACTGTCCAGTGATCCCTGGGTTAGAGAGAGAGAGGGAAATTAGCCAGGGGTTCCTGCTCCTGATCACTGTCCAGTGATCCTGGGTTAGAGAGAAAGGGGGGGAAAATCAGCCAGGGTTCCTGCTCCTGATCACTGTCCAGTGACCCCTGGGTTCGACAGAGAGAGATGGGAAATCAGCCAGGGTTCCTGCTCCTTATCACTGTCCAGTGATCCCTGGGTTAGAGAGAGAGAGGGGAAAGCAGCCAGGGTTCCTGCTCCTGATCACTGTCCAGTGATCCCTGGGTTAGAGAGAGAGAGAGAGATGGGAAATCAGCCAGGGTTCCTGCTCCTGATCACTGTCCATTGATCCCTGGGTTAGAGAGAGAGAGAGGGGAAATCAGCCAGGGTTCCTGCTCCTGATCACTGTCCAGTGATCCCTGGGTTAGAGAGAGAGAGAGAGGGGAAAATCAGCCAGGGTTTCTGCTCCTGATCACTGTCCAGTGATCCCTGGGTTGGAGAGAGAGAGAGAGAGGGGAAATCAGCCAGGGTTCCTGCTCCTGATCACTGTCCAGTGATCCCTGGGTTAGAGAGAGAGAGAGAGGAAATCAGCCAGGGTTCCTGCTCCTGATCACTGTCCAGTGATCCCCTGGGTTAGAGAGAGAGAGAGGAAATCAGCCAGGGTTCCTGCTCCTGATCACTGTCCAGTGATCCCTGGGTTAGAGAGAGAGAGGGGAAATCAGCCAGGGTTCCTGCTCCTGATCACTGACCAGTGATCCCTGGGTTAGAGAGAGAGAGAGGGGAAATCAGCCAGGGTTCCTGCTCCTGATCACTGTCCCAGTGATCCCTGGGTTAGAGAGAGAGAGAGGGGAAATCAGCCAGGGTTCCTGCTCCTGATCACTGTCCAGTGATCCCTGGGTTAGAGAGAGAGAGGGGAAATCAGCCAGGGTTCCTGCTCCTGATCACTGCCCAGTGACCCCTGGGTTCGAGAGAGAGAGGGGAACTCAGCCAGGGTTCCTGCTCCTGATCACTGTCCAGTGATCCCTGGGTTGGAGAGAGAGAGAGAGGGGGAAATCAGCCAGGGTTCCTGCTCCTGATCACTGTCCAGTGATCCCTGGGTTAGAGAGAGAGAGAGGGGAAATCAGCCAGGGTCCCTGCTCCCGATCACTGTCCAGTGATCCCTGGGTTAGAGAGAGAGAGAGAGAGGGGAAATCAGCCAGGGTTCCTGCTCCTGATCACTGTCCAGTGATCCCTGGGTTAGAGAGAGAGAGAGAGTGAGAGGGGAAATCAGCCAGGGTTCCTGCTCCTGATCACTGTCCAGTGATCCCTGGGTTAGAGAGAGAGAGAGAGAGGGGAAATCAGCCAGGGTTGCTGCTCCTGATCACTGTCCAGTGATCCCTGGGTTAGAGAGAGAGAGAGAGAGGGGAAATCAGCCAGGGTTGCTGCTCCTGATCACTGTCCAGTGATCCCTGGGTTAGAGAGAGAGAGAGAGAGAGAGAGGGGAAATCAGCCAGGGTTCCTGCTCCTGATCACTGTCCAGTGATCCCTGGGTTACAGAGAGAGAGAGGGGAAATCAGCCAGGGTTCCTGCTCCTGATCACTGTCCAGTGATCCCTGGGTTAGAGAGAGAGAGAGAGGGGAAATCAGCCAGGGTTCCTGCGCCTGATCACTGTCCAGTGATCCCTGGTTAGAGAGAGAGAGAGGGGAAATCAGCCGGGGTTCCTGCTCCTGATCACTGTCCAGTGATCCCTGGGTTAGAGAGAGAGAGAGAGAGGGGAAATCAGCCAGGGTTTCCTGCTCCTGATCACTGTCCAGTGATCCCTGGGTTAGAGAGAGAGGGGAAATCAGCCAGGGTTCCTGCTCCTGATCACTGTCCAGTGATCCCTGGGTTAGAGAGAGAGAGAGAGAGAGGGGAAATCAGCCAGGGTTCCTGC
>JANJGN010005206.1:0-15000 GCA_026770705.1 Isurus oxyrinchus
TCTCTCTCTGTCTCTCTCTCTCTGTCTCTCTCTCTCTGTCTCTCTCTCTCTCTCTCTCTCTCTCTGTCTCTCTCTCTCTCTCTCTCTCTGTCTCTCTCTCTGTCTCTCTCTCTGTCTCTCTCTCTCTGTCTCTCTGTCTCTCTCTCATTCTATCTCTCTCTCTCTCTGTCTCTCTGTCTGTGTCACACTCACTCTTTCCTTTCCGTGGGCGCCCGCCATCTTGGATCCCTCAACGCGCATGCGCCGACCTCTCAACCAAACTTTACCTCACGTCAACCAAACTCTGAAACCCAATACAATCCAACACAGAGAGACAACCTCCCAATACAATCCAACACAGAGAGAGACAACCTCCCAATACAATCCAACACAGAGAGACAACCTCCCAATACAATCCAACACAGAGAGAGAGACAACCTCCCAATACAATCCAACACAGAGAGAGAGACAACCTCCCAATACAATCCAACACAGAGAGAGAGACAACCTCCCAATACAATCCAACACAGAGAGACAACCTCCCAATACAATCCAACACAGAGAGACAACCTCCCAATACAATCCAACACAGAGAGAGAGACAACCTCCCAATACAATCCAACACAGAGAGAGAGACAACCTCCCAATACAATCCAACACAGAGAGAGACAACCTCCCAATACAATCCAACACAGAGAGAGACAACCTCCCAATACAATCCAACACAGAGAGACAACCTCCCAATACAATCCAACACAGAGAGAGAGACAACCTCCCAATACAATCCAACACAGAGAGAGACAACCTCCCAATACAATCCAACACAGAGAGAGTGACAACCTCCCAATACAATCCAACACAGAGAGAGAGACAACCTCCCAATACAATCCAACACAGAGAGAGAGACAACCTCCCAATACAATCCAACACAGAGAGAGAGACAACCTCCCAATACAATCCAACACAGAGAGAGAGACAACCTCCCAATACAATCCAACACAGAGAGAGAGACAACCTCCCAATACAATCCAACACAGAGAGAGACAACCTCCCAATACAATCCAACACAGAGAGAGACAACCTCCCAATACAATCCAACACAGAGAGAGACAACCTCCCAATACAATCCAACACAGAGAGAGACAACCTCCCAATGCAATCCAACACAGAGAGAGACAACCTCCCAATACAATCCAACACAGAGAGAGACAACCTCCCAATACAATCCAACACAGAGAGAGACAACCTCCCAATACAATCCAACACAGAGAGAGACAACCTCCCAATACAATCCAACACAGAGAGAGACAACCTCCCAATACAATCCAACACAGAGAGAGACAACCTCCCAATACAATCCAACACAGAGAGAGACAACCTCCCAATACAATCCAACACAGAGAGACAACCTCCCAATACAATCCAACACAGAGAGAGAGACAACCTCCCAATACAATCCAACACAGAGAGAGACAACCTCCCAATACAATCCAACACAGAGAGAGAGACAACCTCCCAATACAATCCAACACAGAGAGAGAGACAACCTCCCAATACAATCCAACACAGAGAGAGACAACCTCCCAATACAATCCAACACAGAGAGAGACAACCTCCCAATACAATCCAACAGAGAGAGACAACCTCCCAATACAATCCAACACAGAGAGAGACAACCTCCCAATACAATCCAACACAGAGAGAGACAACCTCCCAATACAATCCAACACAGAGAGAGAGACAACCTCCCAATACAATCCAACACAGAGAGAGAGACAACCTCCCAATACAATCCAACACAGAGAGACAACCTCCCAATACAATCCAACACAGAGAGAGACAACCTCCCAATACAATCCAACACAGAGAGAGACAACCTCCCAATACAATCCAACACAGAGAGACAACCTCCCAATACAATCCAACACAGAGAGACAACCTCCCAATACAATCCAACACAGAGAGACAACCTCCCAATACAATCCAACACAGAGAGAGACAACCTCCCAATACAATCCAACACAGAGAGACAACCTCCCAATACAATCCAACACAGAGAGAGACAACCTCCCAATACAATCCAACACAGAGAGAGAGACAACCTCCCAATACAATCCAACACAGAGAGAGAGACAACCTCCCAATACAATCCAACACAGAGAGAGACAACCTCCCAATACAATCCAACACAGAGAGAGACAACCTCCCAATACAATCCAACACAGAGAGACAACCTCCCAATACAATCCAACACAGAGAGAGAGACAACCTCCCAATACAATCCAACACAGAGAGAGAGACAACCTCCCAATACAATCCAACACAGAGAGAGACAACCTCCCAATACAATCCAACACAGAGAGAGAGACAACCTCCCAACACAATCCAACACAGAGAGAGACAACCTCCCAATACAATCCAACACAGAGAGAGAGACAACCTCCCAATACAATCCAACACAGAGAGACAACCTCCCAATACAATCCAACACAGAGAGAGACAACCTCCCAATACAATCCAACACAGAGAGACAACCTCCCAATACAATCCAACACAGAGAGAGACAACCTCCCAATACAATCCAACACAGAGAGAGACAACCTCCCAATACAATCCAACACAGAGAGAGAGACAACCTCCCAATACAATCCAACACAGAGAGAGAGACAACCTCCCAATACAATCCAACACAGAGACAGACAACCTCCCAATACAATCCAACACAGAGAGAGACAACCTCCCAATACAATCCAACACAGAGAGAGACAACCTCCCAATACAATCCAACAGAGAGAGACAACCTCCCAATACAATCCAACACAGAGAGAGAGACAACCTCCCAATACAATCCAACACAGAGAGAGAGACAACCTCCCAATACAATCCAACAGAGAGAGAGACAACCTCCCAATACAATCCAACACAGAGAGACAACCTCCCAATACAATCCAACACAGAGAGAGACAACCTCCCAATACAATCCAACACAGAGAGAGAGACAACCTCCCAATACAATCCAACACAGAGAGAGACAACCTCCCAATACAATCCAACACAGAGAGAGACAACCTCCCAATACAATCCAACACAGAGAGAGACAACCTCCCAATACAATCCAACACAGAGAGAGACAACCTCCCAATACAATCCAACACAGAGAGAGACAACCTCCCAATACAATCCAACACAGAGAGAGACAACCTCCCAATACAATCCAACACAGAGAGAGAGACAACCTCCCAATACAATCCAACACAGAGAGAGAGACAACCTCCCAATACAATCCAACACAGAGAGAGAGACAACCTCCCAATACAATCCAACACAGAGAGAGACAACCTCCCAATACAATCCAACACAGAGAGAGAGACAACCTCCCAATACAATCCAACACAGAGAGAGACAACCTCCCAATACAATCCAACACAGAGAGAGAGACAACCTCCCAATACAATCCAACACAGAGAGAGACAACCTCCCAATACAATCCAACACAGAGAGAGACAACCTCCCAATACAATCCAACACAGAGAGAGACAACCTCCCAATACAATCCAACACAGAGAGAGACAACCTCCCAATACAATCCAACACAGAGAGAGACAACCTCCCAATACAATCCAACACAGAGAGAGACAACCTCCCAATACAATCCAACACAGAGAGAGACAACCTCCCAATACAATCCAACACAGAGAGAGACAACCTCCCAATACAATCCAACACAGAGAGAGACAACCTCCCAATACAATCCAACACAGAGAGAGACAACCTCCCAATACAATCCAACACAGAGAGAGAGACAACCTCCCAATACAATCCAACACAGAGAGAGAGACAACCTCCCAATACAATCCAACACAGAGAGACAACCTCCCAATACAATCCAACACAGAGAGAGAGACAACCTCCCAATACAATCCAACACAGAGAGACAACCTCCCAATACAATCCAACACAGAGAGACAACCTCCCAATACAATCCAACACAGAGAGAGAGACAACCTCCCAATACAATCCAACACAGAGAGAGAGACAACCTCCCAATACAATCCAACAGAGAGAGACAACCTCCCAATACAATCCAACACAGAGAGAGAGACAACCTCCCAATACAATCCAACACAGAGAGAGAGACAACCTCCCAATACAATCCAACACAGAGAGAGAGACAACCTCCCAATACAATCCAACACAGAGAGAGAGACAACCTCCCAATACAATCCAACAGAGAGAGACAACCTCCCAATACAATCCAACACAGAGAGAGAGACAACCTCCCAATACAATCCAACACAGAGAGAGAGACAACCTCCCAATACAATCCAACAGAGAGAGAGACAACCTCCCAATACAATCCAACACAGAGAGAGACAACCTCCCAATACAATCCAACACAGAGAGAGACAACCTCCCAATACAATCCAACACAGAGAGACAACCTCCCAATACAATCCAACACAGAGAGAGAGACAACCTCCCAATACAATCCAACACAGAGAGAGACAACCTCCCAATACAATCCAACACAGAGAGAGACAACCTCCCAATACAATCCAACACAGAGAGAGAGACAACCTCCCAATACAATCCAACACAGAGAGAGACAACGTCCCAATACAATCCAACACAGAGAGAGACAACCTCCCAATACAATCCAACAGAGAGAGAGACAACCTCCCAATACAATCCAACAGAGAGAGAGAGACAACCTCCCAATACAATCCAACACAGAGAGAGAGACAACCTCCCAATACAATCCAACACAGAGAGACAACCTCCCAATACAATCCAACACAGAGAGAGAGACAACCTCCCAATACAATCCAACACAGAGAGAGACAACCTCCCAATACAATCCAACACAGAGAGAGACAACCTCCCAATACAATCCAACACAGAGAGAGACAACCTCCCAATACAATCCAACAGAGAGAGACAACCTCCCAATACAATCCAACAGAGAGAGACAACCTCCCAATACAATCCAACAGAGAGACAACCTCCCAATACAATCCAACAGAGAGAGAGACAACCTCCCAATACAATCCAACACAGAGAGACAACCTCCCAATACAATCCAACACAGAGAGAGACAACCTCCCAATACAATCCAACACAGAGAGAGAGACAACCTCCCAATACAATCCAACACAGAGAGACAACCTCCCAATACAATCCAACACAGAGTGAGAGACAACCTCCCAATACAATCCAACACAGAGAGAGACAACCTCCCAATACAATCCAACACAGAGAGAGAGACAACCTCCCAATACAATCCAACACAGAGAGAGACAACCTCCCAATACAATCCAACACAGAGAGAGAGACAACCTCCCAATACAATCCAACACAGAGAGAGACAACCTCCCAATACAATGCAACACAGAGAGAGAGACAACCTCCCAATACAATCCAACACAGAGAGACACAACCTCCCAATACAATCCAACACAGAGAGAGAGACAACCTCCCAATACAATCCAACACAGAGAGAGAGACAACCTCCCAATACAATCCAACACAGAGAGAGACAGCCTCCCAATACAATCCAACACAGAGAGAGAGACAACCTCCCAATACAATCCAACACAGAGAGAGACAACCTCCCAATACAATCCAACACAGAGAGAGAGACAACCTCCCAATACAATCCAACACAGAGAGAGACAACCTCCCAATACAATCCAACACAGAGAGAGAGACAACCTCCCAATACAATCCAACACAGAGAGAGAGACAACCTCCCAATACAATCCAACACAGAGAGAGAGACAACCTCCTAATACAATCCAACAGAGAGAGACAACCTCCCAATACAATCCAACACAGAGAGACAACCTCCCAATACAATCCATCACAGAGAGAGAGACAACCTCCCAATACAATCCAACAGAGAGAGAGACAACCTCCCAATACAATCCAACACAGAGAGAGACAACCTCCCAATACAATCCAACACAGAGAGAGAGACAACCTCCCAATACAATCCAACACAGAGAGAGACAACCTCCCAATACAATCCAACACAGAGAGAGACAACCTCCCAATACAATCCAACACAGAGAGAGAGACAACCTCCCAATACAATCCAACACAGAGAGAGAGACAACCTCCCAATACAATCCAACACAGAGAGAGACAACCTCCCAATACAATCCAACAGAGAGAGAGACAACCTCCCAATACAATCCAACACAGAGAGAGACAACCTCCCAATACAATCCAACACAGAGAGAGACAACCTCCCAATACAATCCAACACAGAGAGAGACAACCTCCCAATACAATCCAACACAGAGAGAGACAACCTCCCAATACAATCCAACACAGAGAGACAACCTCCCAATACAATCCAACACAGAGAGAGACAACCTCCCAATACAATCCAACAGAGAGAGACAACCTCCCAATACAATCCAACACAGAGAGACAACCTCCCAATACAATCCAACACAGAGAGAGAGACAACCTCCCAATACAATCCAACACAGAGAGACAACCTCCCAATACAATCCAACACAGAGAGACAACCTCCCAATACAATCCAACACAGAGAGAGACAACCTCCCAATACAATCCAACACAGAGAGAGAGACAACCTCCCAATACAATCCAACACAGAGAGAGAGACAACCTCCCAATACAATCCAACACAGAGAGAGACAACCTCCCAATACAATCCAACACAGAGAGAGAGACAACCTCCCAATACAATCCAACACAGAGAGAGACAACCTCCCAATACAATCCAACACAGAGAGAGACAACCTCCCAATACAATCCAACACAGAGAGAGACAACCTCCCAATACAATCCAACACAGAGAGAGACAACCTCCCAATACAATCCAACACAGAGAGAGACAACCTCCCAATACAATCCAACACAGAGAGAGAGACAACCTCCCAATACAATCCAACACAGAGAGAGACAACCTCCCAATACAATCCAACACAGAGAGAGACAACCTCCCAATACAATCCAACACAGAGAGAGAGACAACCTCCCAATACAATCCAACACAGAGAGAGACAACCTCCCAATACAATCCAACACAGAGAGAGACAACCTCCCAATACAATCCAACACAGAGAGAGAGACAACCTCCCAATACAATCCAACACAGAGAGACAACCTCCCAATACAATCCAACACAGAGAGACAACCTCCCAATACAATCCAACACAGAGAGACAACCTCCCAATACAATCCAACACAGAGAGAGAGACAACCTCCCAATACAATCCAACAGAGAGAGAGACAACCTCCCAATACAATCCAACACAGAGAGAGAGACAACCTCCCAATACAATCCAACACAGAGAGTGACAACCTCCCAATACAATCCAACACAGAGAGACAACCTCCCAATACAATCCAACACAGAGAGAGAGACAACCTCCCAATACAATCCAACAGAGAGAGAGACAACCTCCCAATACAATCCAACACAGAGAGAGAGACAACCTCCCAATACAATCCAACACAGAGAGAGACAACCTCCCAATACAATCCAACAGAGAGAGAGACAACCTCCCAATACAATCCAACACAGAGAGAGACAACCTCCCAATACAATCCAACACAGAGAGAGAGACAACCTCCCAATACAATCCAACAGAGAGAGAGACAACCTCCCAATACAATCCAACACAGAGAGAGAGACAACCTCCCAATACAATCCAACACAGAGAGAGACAACCTCCCAATACAATCCAACACAGAGAGACAACCTCCCAATACAATCCAACACAGAGAGACAACCTCCCAATACAATCCAACACAGAGAGACAACCTCCCAATACAATCCAACACAGAGAGAGAGAGACAACCTCCCAATACAATCCAACACAGAGAGAGAGAGACAACCTCCCAATACAATCCAACACAGAGAGAGAGACAACCTCCCAATACAATCCAACACAGAGAGAGACAACCTCCCAATACAATCCAACACAGAGAGAGACAACCTCCCAATACAATCCAACACAGAGAGAGACAACCTCCCAATACAATCCAACACAGAGAGAGACAACCTCCCAATACAATCCAACACAGAGAGAGAGACAACCTCCCAATACAATCCAACACAGAGAGAGACAACCTCCCAATACAATCCAACACAGAGAGACAACCTCCCAATACAATCCAACACAGAGAGACAACCTCCCAATACAATCCAACACAGAGAGAGACACCCTCCCAATACAATCCAACACAGAGAGAGAGACAACCTCCCAATACAATCCAACACAGAGAGAGACAACCTCCCAATACAATCCAACACAGAGAGAGACAACCTCCCAATACAATCCAACACTGAGAGAGACAACCTCCCAATACAATGCAACAGAGAGAGAGAGACAACCTCCCAATACAATCCAACACAGAGAGAGACAACCTCCCAATACAATCCAACACAGAGAGAGAGACAACCTCCCAATACAATCCAACACAGAGAGAGACAACCTCCCAATACAATCCAACAGAGAGAGAGACAACCTCCCAATACAATCCAACACAGAGAGACATCCTCCCAATACAATCCAACACAGAGAGAGAGACAACCTCCCAATACAATCCAACACAGAGAGACATCCTCCCAATACAATCCAACACAGAGAGACAACCTCCCAATACAATCCAACACAGAGAGAGAGAGACAACCTCCCAATACAATCCAACACAGAGAGAGACAACCTCCCAATACAATCCAACACAGAGAGAGAGACAACCTCCCAATACAATCCAACACAGAGAGAGACAACCTCCCAATACAATCCAACACAGAGAGAGAGACAACCTCCCAATACAATCCAACACAGAGAGAGACAACCTCCCAATACAATCCAACACAGAGAGAGACAACCTCCCAATACAATCCAACACAGAGAGACAACCTCCCAATACAATCCAACACAGAGAGAGACAACCTCCCAATACAATCCAACACAGAGAGAGACAACCTCCCAATACAATCCAACACAGAGAGAGACAACCTCCCAATACAATCCAACAGAGAGAGAGAGACAACCTCCCAATACAATCCAACACAGAGAGAGAAAACCTCCCAATACAATCCAACAGAGAGACAACCTCCCAATACAATCCAACACAGAGAGAGACAACCTCCCAATACAATCCAACACAGAGAGAGACAACCTCCCAATACAATCCAACACAGAGAGAGAGACAACCTCCCAATACAATCCAACACAGAGAGACAACCTCCCAATACAATCCAACACAGAGAGACAACCTCCCAATACAATCCAACACAGAGAGACAACCTCCCAATACAATCCAACACAGAGAGAGACAACCTCCCAATACAATCCAACACAGAGAGAGACAACCTCCCAATACAATCCAACACAGAGAGAGACAACCTCCCAATACAATCCAACACAGAGAGAGACAACCTCCCAATACAATCCAACACAGAGAGAGAGACAACCTCCCAATACAATCCAACACAGAGAGAGAGACAACCTCCCAATACAATCCAACACAGAGAGAGAGACAACCTCCCAATACAATCCAACACAGAGAGAGAGACAACCTTCCAATACAATCCAACACAGAGAGAGAGACAACCTCCCAATACAATCCAACACAGAGAGAGAGACAACCTCCCTATACAATCCAACGGAGACAGACAAATTTAGCAAAATCCCCCAGACGTCTGAGCTGGTGACCTTCTCCTGCCGATGGATGCCGAGCGTACGTCTGAGGCCCTTCCCCCTCGTGCAACACACGTCGCCCATATCTCACCGCTGTGGGAGCGCGCCGAAGATCTAAGCCCGGTGGGCTCGCAGTTTGGTGTTATCATTCAGCAACCGAGCCGGTAACAGACAGAGCGTCTCACGTCCCCTTGGGCTGATCCAGGGGAGGTCGCGACGGGATCCCTGACGTCTGGGCAGCCCCGGGTCTCCCAGATTTGTCCCCGGTTGGCATCCTGGACGGGGCACCGCCATTCCGCTGCGGAGCACCAACGCAACACGGAGACAGCAGCGACAAGGCGCAGCGAATGGCCGGGGTGGGCAGTCCCCCGCCAGAGGGTCTGTCATGTTCCAGCTAGTCAGCCGGCCAACCACTTCGAGTTGGGACAGTCCTCGGCTAACGGAGTGCTGACCCGCCACCATCCACCTGCTTCTCCGCCAGCTCGGAGCTCAGAATAAAGAGAAGACCGGAATTGCCTGGAAAAACCCAGCAGTTCCGGCAGCGTCGGCGGAGAATAAAAGAGTTGATGTTTCGAGTCCTCGTGACCCTTCGACAGAACTTGAGTTCGAGTCCAAGAAAGAGTTGAAATATAAGCTGGTTTAAGGTGTGTGTGTGTGGGGCGGAGAGATAGAGAGAGAGAGAGGTGGAGGGGAGGGAGGGTGTGTGGTTGTGTGGACAAACAAGCAGTGATAGAAGCAGATCATCAAAAGACGTCACCAACAATGGTACAATAGAACACATAGGTGTTAAAGTTAAAGTCGGTGATATTATCTTATCAACGCACACTGGAGGAACAGCACCTCATCTTCTGACTGGGCACTGTACAGCCTTCCGGACTGAATATTGAATTCAACAAAAACAGAATGACCTGGAAAAACCCAGCAGGTCCGGCAGCGTCGGCGGAGAAGGAAAGAGTTGACGTTTCGAGTCCTCGCGACCCTTCGACAGAACTCCCAATACAGGGGTCACGAGGACTCGAAACGTCAACTCTTGTCTTCTCCGCCGAGGTTGCCGGACCTGCTGGGTTGTTCCAGGGGTCATTCTGATTTGGTTTTGGATTTCCAGCACCCGCCGTTTATTTATTTATTTATTTATTTTTTTTGTTGTGGGCCTTTACCTCGGAAATTCGGAATCCCTGTTCAACGCGCCGGCGAATCCATTTCACCGGGCGAGCGGAGAAACCGGACAGAAACGGGACAGAACCGGCCAGCTCTTTGAGACGTGGCGACATCAGGGCCAGAGAAACGGGACCGACCAGGCCGGCTGCGGCGGATCAGTGAGGCGCGCAAGGGCAGCTGTGACTGACAGAGGAGGTCGTGAGGCACAAGGCGGGCTGACAACGAAACACACCAAGCCCGGGCAGGCAGTCCCCAAACCGCAGGCGGGGGGGGTCCCCCGAAAACAACGAGGGAGGGCCCTACTGTTGGGAAGTGCCCTCCAGCTGAGACGTCGGGCTGTCTGAACGGCCGCGCGCCAAAAAAAACCGAATCTCCTGGCGTTCAGATATCGAGAAGGGGGGGGATGTGGCGGGAGGGGGGGAGGGGCGGGCGCGTTCCCCCAAATGGCACTCCACACTCCAGGGGTGAGACAGGAAGGCACCAGGCTGACAGCGTCAACTCCATCACCTTGGCTGCTCGGACTCCGACGTCACCAGACTCCCACCCGCAAGCCGGCAGGCCGCCGCCTCCGGGAGGGCGGCGCCGGCGCGTAGCGCGGCGGCGCCGGACGCAGCCAGCGCCGGGGCAGTCCCGCAACCGGCGTCCTCAAAAGGCCCTGGCCACCAAAGATGGCGCCCGGGCCGGGAGGAGGAGCTGGGGCCGCCCCCGCAGCGCCGACCAGGAGGGGCAGGGGAAACGGGGAGACGTTCCCCGCCAAACGCCCCAAGGCTGGGAGGATTGCGGCAGGCGCCCGCGGCTCGGACCCGCGCGTCCGGGGGCCCCCCCCCGCGGGTTAGGTGCGGGGGAGCGGTGGTTTTACGGGAAACCGGTCACCTCCCCCCCCCCACCCGGTGAGAGGGACGCGGATCGCGGTAAGCCATCAGCACCACGCGCTCATTCCCTGCGGCACGGCGTCCGGAAAACGACCTGGTCACCGGAGCGGGCGCTGTCGTTCTTCACATCAACGTGATTCACCGCGGTCGCTACCTCAGTAACCGCCTCCACCCCCCCTACCACGCCTCCCTACCTCCGTAACATCCTCCACCCCCCTACCCCGCCTCCCTATCTCTGTAACCTCCTCCAGCCCCTACACCCCTCCCTATCTCTGTAACCTCCTCCAGCCCCTACACCCCTCCCTATCTCTGTAACCTCCTCCAGCCCCTACACCCCTCCCTATCTCTGTAACCTCCTCCAGCCCCTACACCCCTCCCTATCTCTGTAACCCCCTCCAGCCCTACACCCCTCCCTATCTCTGTAACCTCCTCCAGCCCCTACACCCCTCCCTATCTCTGTAACCTCCTCCAGCCCCTACACCCCTCCCTATCTCTATAACCTCCTCCAGCCCCTACACCCCTCCCTATCTCTGTAACCGCCTCCACCTCCCTTACCCCGCCTCCCTATCTCTGTAACCGCCTCCACCCCCCTACCCCCCCGCCTCCCTATCTCTGTAACCTCCTCCAGCCCCTACACCCCTCCCTATCTCTGTAACCTCCTCCAGCCCCTACACCCCTCCCTATCTCTGTAACCGCCTCCACCTCCCTTACACCGCCTCCCTATCTCTGTAACCGCCTCCACCTCCCTTACCCCGCCTCCCTATCTCTGTAACCGCCTCCACCTCCCTTACACCGCCTCCCTATCTCTGTAACCGCCTCCACCCCCCTACCCCGCCTCCCTATCTCTGTAACCTCCTCCACCCCCCTACCCCCGCCTCCCTATCTCTGTAACCTCCTCCAGCCCCCTACCCCGCCTCCCTAACTCTGTAACCTCCTCCACCCCCCTACCCCGCCTCCCTATCTCTGTAACCTCCTCCAGCCCCCTACCCCGCCTCCCTAACTCTGTAACCTCCTCCAGCCACCTACCCCGCCTCCCTATCTCTGTAACCTCCTCCAGCACCCCTACACCCCTCCCTATCTCTGTAACCTCCTCCAGCCCCCTACCCCCGCCTCCCTATCTCTGTAACCTCCTCCACACCCCTACCCCGCCTCCCTATCTCTGTAACCTCCTCCAGCCCCCTAGCCCGCCTCCCTATCTCTGTAACCTCCTCCAGCCCCTGTACCCCTCCCTATCTCTGTAACCTCCAGCAGCCCCCTACACCCCTCCCTATCTCTGTAACCTCCTCCAGCCCCCTAACCCGCCTCCATATCTCTGTAACCTCCTCCAGCCCCTACACCCCTCCCTATCTCTGTAACCTCATCCAGCCCCTACACACCTCCATATCTCTGTAAACCTCATCCAGAGCCTACACCCCTCCCTATCTCTGTAACCTCCTCCAGCCCCCTACCCCCGCCTCCCTATCTCTGTAACCTCCTGCAGCCCCTACACCCCTCCCTATCTCTGTAACCTCCTCCACCCCCTACCCCGCCTCCCTATCTCTGTAACCTCCTCCAGCACCCCTACACCCCTCCCTATCTCTGTAACCTCCTCCAGCCCCCTACCCCGCCTCCCTATCTCTGTAACCTCCTCCACACCCCTACCCCGCCTCCCTATCTCTGTAACCTCCTCCAGCCCCCTAGCCCGCCTCCCTATCTCTGTAACCTCCTCCAGCCCCTGCACCCCTCCCTATCTCTGTAACCTCCAGCAGCCCCCTACACCCCTCCCTATCTCTGTAACCTCCTCCAGCCCCCTAACCCGCCTCCCTATCTCTGTAACCTCCTCCAGCCCCTACACCCCTCCCTATCTCTGTAACCTCCTCCAGCCCCTACACCCCTCCCTATCTCTGTAACCTCCTCCAGCCCCCCTACACCCCTCCCTATCTCTGTAAACTCCTCCAGCCCCCTACACCCCTCCCTATCTCTGTAACCTCCTCCATCCCCTACACCCCTCCCTATCTCTGTAACCTCCTCCAGCCCCCTTACACCCCTCCCTATCTCTGTAACCTCCTCCAGCCCCTACACCCCTCCCTATCTCTGTAACCTCCTCCAGCCCCTACACCCCGCCCTATCTCTGTAACCTCCTCCAGACCCTACACCCCTCCCTATCTCTGTAACCTCCTCCAGCCCCTACACCCCGCCCTATCTCTGTAACCTCCTCCAGACCCTACATCCCTCCCTATCTCTGTATCCTCCTCCAGCCCCTACACCCCTCCCTATCTCTGTAACCTCCTCCAGCCCCTACACCCCTCCCTATCTCTGTAACCACCTCCAGCCCCTACACCCCTCCCTATCTCTGTAACCTCCTCCAGCCCCTACACCCCTCCCTATCTCTGTAACCTCCTCCAGCCCTACACCCCTCCCTATCTCTGTAACCTCCTCCAGCCCCTACACCCCTCCCTATCTCTGTAACCTTCTCCAGCCCCTACACCCCTCCCTATCTCTGTTACCTCCTCCAGCCCCCTACACCCCTCCCTATCTCTGTAACCTCCTCCAGCCCCCTACCCCGCCTCCCTATCTCTGTAACCTCCTCCAGCCCCTACACCCCTCCCTATCTCTGTAACCTCCTCCAGCACCTACACCCCTCCCTATCCCTGTAAACCTCCTCCAGCCACTACACCCCTCCCTATCTCTGTAAACTCCTCCAGCCCCTACACCCCTCCCTATCTCTGTAACCACCTCCAGCCCCTACACCCCTCCCTATCTCTGTAACCTCCTCCAGAAACTACACCCCTCCCTATCTCTGTAACCTCCTCCAGAAACTACACCCCTCCCTATCTCTGTAACCTCCTCCAGCCCCCTAGACCCCTCCCTATCTCTGTAACCTTCTCCAGCCCCTACACCCCTCCCTATCTCTGTAACCCTCCTCCAGCCCCTACACCCCTCCCTATCTCTGTAACCTCCTCCAGCCACTACACCCCTCCCTATCTCTGTAAACTCCTCCAGCCCCTACACCCCTCCCTATCTCTGTAACCTTCTCCAGCCCCTACACCCCTCCCTATCTCTGTAACCTCCTGCAGCCCCTACACCACTCCCTATCTCTGTAACCTCCTCCAACCCTGCACCCTTCCCTCTCTCTGTAAACTCCTCCAGCCCCTACACCCCTCCCTATCTCTGTAACCTCCTCCAGCCACTACACCCCTCCCTATCTCTGTAACCCTCCTCCGGCCCCTACACCCCTCCCTATCTCTGTAACCTCCTCCAGCCCCTACACCCCTCCCTATCTCTGTAACCTCCTCCAGCCCCTACACCCCTCCCTATCTCTG
>JANJGN010005206.1:20000-25495 GCA_026770705.1 Isurus oxyrinchus
GAGAGAGGCAGAGAGTGAGAGAGGCAGAGAGTGAGAGAGAGAGAGGCAGAGAGTGAGAGCAGGCAGAGAGTGAGAGAGGCAGAGAGAGTGGCAGAGAGTGAGAGAGGCAGAGAGTGAGTGAGAGAGGCAGAGAGTGAGAGAGGCAAGAGAGTGAGAGAGGCAGAGTCAGAGTGTGAGCGAGAGAGAGAGAGAGCAAGAGAGAGTGACGGAGGGAGATCAGTCAGTGCTAAGCCTCCAGTAATTGAGGTTAAACAGAGACTGGGTGAGTTCTGACCTTCTCCCTGATCCCTGTAACGTTGAATCCATCTCTCTGGCTCTCTGCATGCTACAATGAATGACAGAGTCCCAGCGGGAGAGGCATGGTGTGGGTAAGGGTGGGGGTGGGGGTGGGGCAGGAATGGAGTAACGATGTGAATCTCCATGTCTGTACACAGGAGGATCTGGAAGTTCGACAGGCAGCAGTGAGACTAACAGGTCAGTGTTTCAGCGTACAATAAAAGCTGTCCAGAATCAGTCTGCAGTTTCTGAAACATCTCCATTGTAGGTGCGCTATCTTCAATCTTGGTGCCTGGGAGAGGGAGACAGAAATTACACAGTGAGTACAGAGAGAGGTGTTACACAGCGAGAGAGAGAGAGAGAGAGAAATTACACAGTGAGTACAGAGAGAGGTGTTACACAGCGAGAGAGAGAAATTACACAGTGAGTACAGAGAGAGGTGTTACACAGCGAGAGAGAGAGAGAGAGAGAAATTACACAGTGAGTACAGAGAGAGGTGTTACACAGAGAGAGAGAGAGAAATTACACAGTGAGTACAGAGAGAGGTGTTACACAGCGAGAGAGAGAGAGAGAGAGAAATTACACAGGTGAGTACAGAGAGAGGTGTTACACAGCGAGAGAGAGAAATTACACAGTGAGTACAGAGAGAGGTGTTACACAGCGAGAGAGAGAGAGAGAGAGAAATTACACAGTGAGTACAGAGAGAGGAGTTACACAGCGAGAGAGAGAAATTACACAGTGAGTACAGAGAGAGGTGTTACACAGAGAGAGAGAGAGAAATTACACAGTGAGTACAGAGAGAGGTGTTACACAGCGAGAGAGAGAAATTACACAGTGAGTACAGAGAGAGGTGTTACACAGCGAGAGAGAGAGAGAGAGAGAGAAATTACACAGTGAGTACAGAGAGAGGAGTTACACAGCGAGAGAGAGAAATTACACAGTGAGTACAGAGAGAGGTGTTACACAGAGAGAGAGAGAGAAATTACACAGTGAGTACAGAGAGAGGTGTTACACAGCGAGAGAGAGAAATTACACAGTGAGTACTGAGAGGTGTTACACAGCGAGAGAGAGAGAGAGAGAGAGAAATTACACAGTGAGTACAGAGAGAGGTGTTACACAGCGAGAGAGAGAGAGAAATTACACTGAGTACAGAGAGAGGTGTTACACTGCGAGAGAGAGAGAGAAATTACACAGTGAGTACAGAGAGAGGTGTTACACAGCGAGGAGAGAGAGAAATTACACAGTGAGTACAGAGAGGTGTTACACAGCGAGAGAGAGAAATTACACAGTGAGTACAGAGAGAGGTGTTACACAGAGAGAGAGAGAAATTACACAGTGAGTACAGGGAGAGGTGTTACACAGAGAGAGAGGAGAGAGAGAAATTACAGTGAGTACAGAGAGAGGTGTCACACAGAGAGAGAGAAATTACACAGTGAGTACAGAGAGGTGTTACACAGCGATGAGAGAGAGAGAGAGAAATTACACAGTGAGTACAGAGAGAGGTGTTACACAGTGAGAGAGAGAGAGAGAGAGAAATTACACAGTGAGTACAGAGAGAGGTGTTACACAGTGAGAGAGAGAGAGAGAAATTACACACTGAGTACAGAGAGAGGTGTTACACAGCGAGGAGAGAGAGAAATTACACAGTGAGTACAGAGAGGTGTTACACAGTGAGAGAGAGAGAGAGAAATTACACACTGAGTACAGAGAGAGGTGTTACACAGCGAGAGAGAGAGAGAAATTACACAGTGAGTACAGAGAGAGGTGTTACACAGCGAGAGAGAGAGAGAGAGAAATTACACAGTGAGTACAGAGAGAGGTGTTACACAGAGAGAGAGAGAGAGAGAGAGAAATTACACAGTGAGTACAGAGAGAGGTGTTACACAGAGAGAGAGAGAAATTACACAGTGAGTACAGAGAGAGGTGTTACACAGAGAGAGAGAGAAATTACACAGTGAGTACAGAGAGAGGTGTTACACAGCGAGAGAGAGAGAAATTACACAGTGAGTACAGAGAGGTGTTACACAGCGAGAGAGAGAAATTACACAGTGAGTACAGAGAGAGGTGTTACACAGCGAGAGAGAGAGAGAAATTACACAGTGAGTACAGAGAGAGGTGTTACACAGCGAGAGAGAGAGAGAGAGAGAGAGAGAAATTACACAGTGAGTACAGAGAGAGGTGTTACACAGCGAGAGAGAGAGAGAAAAATTACACAGTGAGTACAGAGAGAGGTGTTACACAGAGAGAGAGAGAGAGAGAGAGAGAAATTACACAGTGAGTACAGAGAGAGGTGTTACACAGCGAGAGAGAGAGAGAGAAATTACACAGTGAGTACAGAGAGAGGTGTTACACAGAGAGAGAGAGAGAGAGAGAAATTACAGTGAGTACAGAGAGAGGTGTTACACAGCGAGAGAGAGAGAGAGAGAGAGAGAGAAATTACACAGTGAGTACAGAGAGAGGTGTTACACAGAGAGAGAGAGAGAGAGAGAGAGAAATTACACAGTGAGTACAGAGAGAGGTGTTACACAGCGAGAGTGAGAGAGAGAAATTACACAGTGAGTACAGAGAGAGGTGTTACACAGCGAGAGAGAGAGAGAAATTACACAGTGAGCACAGAGAGAGGTGTTACACAGCGAGAGAGAGAGAGAAATTACACAGTGAGTACAGAGAGAGTGTTACAACAGAGAGAGAGAGAAATTTACACAGTGAGTACAGAGAGAGGTGTTACACAGCGAGAGAGAGAGAGAGAGAAATTACACAGTGAGTACAGAGAGAAGGTGTTACACAGGCGAGAGAGAGAGAGAGAAATTACACACTGAGTACAGAGAGAGGTGTTACACAGCGAGAGAGAGAGAGTGAAATTACACAGTGAGTACAGAGAGAGGTGTTACACAGCGAGAGAGAGAGAGAGAAATTACACAGTGAGTACAGAGAGAGGTGTTACACAGAGAGAGAGAGATATTACACAGTGAGTACAGAGAGAGGTGTTACACAGCGAGAGAGAGAGAGAGAGAGAGAGAAATTACACAGTGAGTACAGAGAGAGGTGTTACACAGCGAGAGAGAGAGAGAGAGAAATTACACAGTGAGTACAGAGAGAGGTGTTACACAGAGAGAGAGAGAGAAATTACACAGTGAGTACAGAGAGAGGTGTCACACAGAGAGAGAGAGAAATTACACAGTGAGTACAGAGAGGTGTTACACAGCGAGAGAGAGAGAGAGAAATTACACAGTGAGTACAGAGAAGTGTTACACAGCGAGAGAGAGAGAGAGAAATTACACAGTGAGTACAGAGAGAGGTGTTACACAGCGAGAGAGAGAGAGAGAGAGAAATTACACAGTGAGTACAGAGAGAGGTGTTACACAGCGAGAGAGAGAGAGAGAATTACACAGTGAGTACAGAGAGAGGTGTTACACAGCGAGAGAGAGAGAAATTACTCAGTGAGTACAGAGAGAGGTGTTACACAGCGAGAGAGAGAGAGAGAAATTACACAGTGAGTACAGAGAGAGGTGTTACACAGAGAGAGAGAGAAATTACACATGAGTACAGAGAGAGGTGTTACACAGCGAGAGAGAGAGAGAGAGAGAGAGAAATTACACAGTGAGTACAGAGAGAAGTGTTACACAGCGAGAGAGAGAGAGAGAGAGAGAGAAATTACACAGTGAGTACAGAGAGAGGTGTTACACAGCGAGAGAGAGAGAGAGAAATTACACAGTGAGTACAGAGAGAGGTGTTACACAGCGGAGAGAGAGAGAGAGAAATTACACAGTGAGTACAGAGAGAGGTGTTACACAGCGAGAGAGAGAGAGAGAAATTACACAGTGAGTACAGAGAGAGGTGTTACACAGCGAGAGAGAGAGAGAGAAATTACACAGTGAGTACAGAGAGAGGTGTTACACAGAGAGAGAGAGAAATTACACAGTGAGTACAGAGAGAGGTTGTTACACAGAGAGAGAGAGAGAAATTACACAGTGAGTACAGAGAGAGGTGTTACACAGCGAGAGAGAGAGAGAGAAATTACACAGTGAGTACAGAGAGAGGTGTTACAGAGAGAGAGAGAGAAATTACACAGTGAGTACAGAGAGAGAGAGAGAAATTACACAGTGAGTGCAGAGAGAGGTGTTACACAGAGAGAGAGAGAGAGAGAGAAATTACACAGTGAGTACAGAGAGAGGTGTTACACAGCGAGAGAGAGAGAGAGAGAAATTACACAGTGAGTACAGAGAGAGGTGTTACACAGCGAGAGAGAGAAATTACACAGTGAGTACAGAGAGAGGTGTTACACAGTGAGAGAGAGAGAGAGAGAGAGAAATTACAAAGTGAGTACAGAGAGAGGTGTTACACAGCAAGAGAGAGAGAGAGAGAAATCATACAGTGAGTACAAGAGTGAGGTGTTACACAGTGAGAGAGAGAGAGAGAGAGAAATTACACAGTGAGTACAGAGAGAGGTGTTACACAGAGAGAGAGAGAGAGAGAAATTACACAGTGAGTACAGAGAGAGGTGTTACACAGAGAGAGAGAGAGAGAAATTACACTGAGTACAGAGAGAGATATTACACAGAGAGAGAGAGAGAAATTACACAGTGAGTACAGAGAGAGGTGTTACACAGAGAGAGAGAGAGAGAGAAATTACACAGTGAGTACAGAGAGAGGTGTTACACAGCGAGAGAGAGAGAGAGAGAAAATTACACAGTGAGTACAGAGAGAGGTGTTACACAGCGAGAGAGAGAGAGAGAGAGAGAGAAATTACACAGTGAGTACAGAGAGAGGTGTTACACAGAGAGAGAGAGAGAAATTACACAGTGAGCACAGAGAGAGGTGTTACACAGCGAGAGAGAGAGAGAGAAATTACACAGTAAGTACAGAGAGAGGTGTTACACAGCGAGAGAGAGAGAGAAAAATTACACTGAGGACAGAGAGAGGTGTTACACAGCGAGAGAGAGAGAGAGAGAGAAATACACAGTGAGTACAGAGAGAGGTGTTACACAGCGAGAGAGAGAGAGAGAGAGAGAAATTACACAGTGAGTACAGAGAGAGGTGTTACACAGCGAGAGAGAGAGAGAGAGAGAAATTACACAGTGAGTACAGAGAGAGGTGTTACACAGCGAGAGAGAGAGAGAGAGAGAAATTACACAGTGAGTACAGAGAGGTGTTACACAGCGAGAGAGAGAGAGAAATTACACAGTGAGTACAGAGAGAGGTGTTACACAGCGAGAGAG
>JANJGN010005207.1:10000-15000 GCA_026770705.1 Isurus oxyrinchus
CGCACTTTGGCAACCCAAGGGGACTAATGAACAGACTTTGTGTTTTATTCATCATGAAGGACACCGCCAGGTGACACTTAAGAGAATATTTCTGTTTAGGATATATATACATATATACATCTGTTCATGTCGCCACAAAATTATTGAAACCAGGGTTACCACCGGCCTGGGCCCCGGACGATTTTTCAGACCGACAACATAGCTCGGAAAGCCCGCATAAATTGCACTTACATCGTCATTTTGGACTTCCGAGAGGTCATTGGAAGGTGTTCTATTTGAAATAGTTGACCTTCCTCAAAGTCGCACTTTTTTAGGCATTTTTAAAGTGTGACCGTTGCCTTAAAATGTTCTGAAAATCGTGTCCCCGAAATTCTCCGGGTACCCCGCCAATCCCCCCGGCCAACAATTGCACCCGAGAGGTGGGGCGGTAGCCCTACCGTCCAGGAGGCCTCAAAAGCCCGCAAAGCGCCATTTTGCCGTTTCCTCTTCGGGAGAACCGAAGGGAAATCATTAATGAGCTGGACGAGTACCATGCCAAAAATTGCAACCGACCCAGCCGTCGGGCCGATTCGCTACTCTCAGGGGGAATACCCCCACTGCGAGCCGGGCAAGAGCCTCGGATTCGACGCCATACGCTTCCGTCTGAGCACGGATTTTGTTCTCCCGGGCCCAGGAGACACTTTCCACGGCCGGCGAATGCAATCTGGGGTGCATTTTATTTATTAGTTACTGATTTCTCTTCCAAACTTGCCTCTGCCACAGACTAAGTCCAAATGGTTAATGATTTCTCCGCCACACTTGCCTCGCTGCCAGAGACTAAGTCCAAACGGTTAATGATTTCTCCGCCACACTTGCCTCTCTGCCAGAGACGAAGTCCAAACGGTTAATGATTTCTCCGCCACACTTGCCTCGCTGCCAGAGACTAAGTCCAAATGGTTACTGATTTCTCCACTGCACTTGCCTCTGTGCCAGAGACGAAGTCCAAATGGTTAATGATTTCTGCACCACACTTGCCTCTCTGCCAGAGACGAAGTCCAAACGGTTAATGATTTCTCCGCCACACTTGCCTCGCTGCCAGCGACTAAGTCCAAATGGTTACTGATTTCTCCACTGCACTTGCCTCTGTGCCAGAGACGAAGTCCAAATGGTTAATGATTTCTGCACCACACTTGCCTCTCTGCCAGAGACGAAGTCCAAATGGTTAATGATTTCTCCACTGCACTTGCCTCTGTGCCAGAGACGAAGTCCAAATGGTTAATGATTTCTGCACCACACTTGCCTCGCTGCCAGAGACTAAGTCCAAATGGTTACTGATTTCTCCACTGCACTTGCCTCTGTGCCAGAGACGAAGTCCAAATGGTTAATGATTTCTGCACCACACTTGCCTCTCTGCCAGAGACTAAGTCCAAACGGTTAATGATTTCTCCGCCACACTTGCCTCGCTGCCAGAGACTAAGTCCAAATGGTTAATGATTTCTGCACCACACTTGCCTCGCTGCCAGAGACTAAGTCCAAATGGTTAATGATTTCTGCACCACACTTGCCTCTCTGCCAGAGACTAAGTCCAAACGGTTAATGATTTCTCCGCCACACTTGCCTCGCTGCCAGAGACTAAGTCCAAATGGTTAATGATTTCTGCACCACACTTGCCTCGCTGCCAGAGACGAAGTCCAAATGGTTAATGATTTCTCAGGGCCACTGTCCCATTGGTTAGCCATTTCTCCAGAGGCTTACCGAGGCCAACCTGCGATATCTCGCGGACCCGGAGGCCCCGTTGCACGTCCTGCACATTCAGTCCGAGGTGCATTGGTTACCCATTTCTCCAGAAGCTTACCGAAGGCACACCGTCACACCTCGCGGGCCCCGAGGCCACTTTCCCCGGTGCGCAAATTCAATCCGAGGTGCATTGCCCTTAGCCGCCTTCTCCGGCCGGCTTCGGGTGCGTTTCCGGGGCTCCGACCGGGGCAAATCCGGTCCCCGGGGCCAGTGGGAGCCGTCCCCGGGCACGCCCGGGCTTCCGGTCGCCGCTTTCCGTGACCGACCGAAAGACGGTAAAAAATGCCGAAAATGGACAAAAATGGCCGACGGCGGGGCCTCCTGGTCGGTTAGGCGGCAGCCTGGATCGGTCCCTGCGGACCTGGAGGCTCGAGACGGCACTCGGAGCTGTCGACCGATTCTCGACTTGCCACCTCCTACCATTCTGCAGATACCCCGCCAACCCCCCCAGCCAGCAAATGCAGCCGAGATGTCGGTCGGTAGTCCAGCCGCCGAGGAGGCCTCGAAAGCCCGCGACACCTCCTTTCGCCGTTTCCCCATCGGGAGAACCGAGGGGAAATCATTATCTAGCTCCGGCAGCCCCCCTCCAACAATTGCAACCCGCCCCGTGGCCGGGCCGATTCGCCCCGCCTAGCGGGAATGCCTCCACCGGGGGCCCGGCAGAAGCTTCGGATCCGACCTCCTGGACTTCCGTCTTGGCACGGATTTCCCTCACACGGGCCCAGGGGCCACTTCCCCCGGCCTTCGGACGCAGCCGGAGGTGCATCGGGCCGAAGCCGCCTTCCCGGCCGGCTTCCGGAGGTTTCCGGGGCAAACTCCGGTCCTCCCGGCGAGGGGGAGCCTTCCCCGTGCACGCCCGGGTGTCAGGCCGCCGCTTTTCTTGACCGGCCGAAAGAGGCGAAAAATGCCGAAAATGACCAAAAATGGCCGACGGCGGGGCCTCCCGGTCGGTTTGGCGGCAGCCTGGGTCGGTCCCTGCAGACCTGGAGGCTCGAGAAGGCACTTGGCGAAGTCGACCCATTCTCGATTTGCCACCTCCTCCTATTCTGCAGATAGCCCGCCAACCTCCACAGCCAGCAAATGCAACCGTCATTCAGGCCGACGACCCTCCGGTAGTCATACCGAGGAAGAGGCACCGAAGCCCCGCCAGGCCTTCCGGATTGCACCCGCTCCCCGACCGGTTCTTTTTCAAAAAAGGGCCCAGGAGCCCGGATTATTTTAGGACGCGCTCGGGACCGCCCTGAGGGACACCGAACACCCAACCTTTCCCCGGGTCGACCCTCCCCGCCTCGGCCACCGGGGGGGGTCGAACCCGATCACCGGTTAATGATTTCCCCCTGCTCGGACTCGGCTGTTTCTCAACCGCGCTTGCCCGGCTCGGCCCCCAGCCCCGGCCCCTCACGTGGGGGCCCTGAATACGCCCCCCGGCAGCCATCTTGGCCCGCCGGCCCGGTATTTTAGGCCGTTTCGACCCTTCCCTGCCCGCTGGCTGACTGGTTCACCATGTCCCCATTCTGCGCTTAGACTTTTCAGCTGCTCGGGATGCCGGCTGATGACGGCTCCCGTACGACCGGGCGGGCGGCTCCAACTACCGGCCGGCTGCCCGGCCTGCTAACCCGTTAAGCATTTCCCCGTCCTGCACACATTCCCTGGACCTGCTGGTGTGTTCTGCAGCTAACTGCACCCCTACGACCGGGCGGGAGGCTATGATTACTGGTCGGCTGCCCTGCCAGGTAACCGCTTAACCGATTCCCCGTTTGGTACTGAGTCCCTGGACCTGCTGGTGTGTTCCGCAGTTAACTGCACACCTATGACCGGGCGGGAGGCTATAATTACCGGCCGGCAGCCTTGCCTGCTAACCGGCTGCCCGTGTCCCCATTCGGTACTTAGTCCGTGGACCTGCTGGTGTGTTCTGCAGCTAACTGCACCCCTATGACCGGGCGGGAGGCTGTAAATACCGGCCGGCAGCCCAGCCTGCTAACCGGCTGCCCGTGTCCCCATTCTGTCCTTAGTCCTTGGACCTGCTGGTGTGTTCTGCAGCTAACTGCACCCCTATGGCAGGCCGGCATCCCTGCCTGCTGACCGGCTGCCCGTGTCCTCATTCTGTACTTAGTCCTTGGACCTGCTGGTGTGTTCTGCAGCTAACTGCACCCCTATGACCGGGCGGGAGGCTGTAATTACCGGCCGGCAGCCCTGCCTGCTGACCGGCTGCCCGTGTCCTCATTCTGTACTTAGTCCTTGGACCTGCTGGTGTGTTCTGCAGCTGACTGCGCCTCTATTACCCGGCGGGAGGCTATAATTACCGGTCGGCTGCCTTGTCTGCTAACTGGTTCACAGGTTCCCCTGTGCTGTACATATCCCGTGGACCAGCGGCTGTGTTCTGCAGCTCAGCGCACCTTTACTACCATGCCGAAAGCCCTGAATAATGGCCGGCTACCCTGCCTGCTAACCGGTAAACCATTTGCCGCAAACCTAACCCCAGCCCTAAGCCTAACCGCTAACCCTGACCCGAACCCCGAGCCAACAATAAACTAGCCTTGTCCCCTTCCCCGACACGAACACCAAGCCAAGCCCCTAACTCTAACCCTACCCCTACCCCTGACACTTCCCCTAACCCTAACGCCCCAACCCTAACCCCAGCCCTAAGCCTAACCGCTAACCCTAACCCGAATAAAACTCCGGACCACCCGGGCGGACACCGAACACCCAGCCTTTCCCCGGTTCCACCCTCCCCGCCTCGGCCACCAGGCTCGAACCGGCTGAATGGCCAACGATATCGCTCCTGCTCGGACTTTGCTCGCTTTAAATCGCGCTTGCGCGGCTCGGCCTCCAGGCACCGCCCCGTCACGTGCGACCGCTGAATACGCCCCCCGGCAGCCATCTTGGCCCGCCGCTCCGGTATTTCAGGCCGTTTTGACCCTTCCCTGCCCGCTGCCATGCATCCGCTTGCCGGTTAATGATTTCGCCGTTCTGCACCTCGACTTTTGAGCAGCTCGGCAAGCGAAATGCTGACAGCACCCGGAGTATCGGGCCTTCGGCCAACCGCCTGCCCGGCCTCCAGGCACCGACCCTCTCACGTGGTGACTGTGAATCCGCCCCGCCCCCGGTTGCCATTTTTTCCTTGCCGCCTCGATATTTTAAGCCGTTTCACCCTTTCCCCTTCCGGCTTGCTGACAGGTTAATGATTTCCCCATTCCGCGCTTAGGACTTTTCAGCTGCTCGGG
>JANJGN010005208.1:0-25460 GCA_026770705.1 Isurus oxyrinchus
CCCCCACTAGAGCTGTACCTTGAGTGCCCTACCATCCATTCTTAATTAGCACATTCGTTTAGATAATATCACCAACTTTAACACCTATGTGTTCTTTTGTTCTATTGTTGGTGACATCTTTTGATGATCTGCTTCTATCACTGCTTGTTTGTCCCTACAACCACACCAACTCCCTCCACTTCTCTCCCCCCACCCAAACTCCACCCCACCATCCCCGCCACCCCCCCCTCCACCCCCCACACCTTAAACCACCTTATATTTCACCCCTTCCTTGGATTTACTCAGTTCTGTCGAAGGGTCATGAGGACTCGAAATGTCAACTCTTTTCTTCTCCGCCGATGCTGCCAGACCTGCTGAGTTTTTCCAGGTAATTCTGTTTTTGTCATCGTGCAACAGTGTCTAGCAGACGAAATAAGATCTAGGGAGCCAATTTCTTTGGCGAAGTCCCTCTAGGTCAGTCACACCGAATGATTTGAATGATCCGGAAATGAGATGTTAAAGAACTTCATTAACCGACCACAGGGTGGCACCAGAGCATCACTCCGGCCGCCGCAGCAGCTCGATCCTGTCACCCACTCGATCTGAACCGGGTTCAGTCCTCACAGGATGGGTCCCTTCACTGCCATGAGAGACACCAACAGCACCAACTTGTACGTTAACGCAGCGGCTTTAAAGCCCTAAAAGCGTCTCAAAGTGCTCAGTCGCAGAGAGGGAGCGTCTCCAGAGGAGGTGGGGGTGGCGGGGGCTGGGGGGGGGGGGGGGGGGGGGGGGGGGGGGGGGTGGTCAGCTGGATGGGGTTGAGGGAGGGAATCCCAGACCTTTTGGGGTCCAGGCAGCTGAAGGCACGGCCGCCGGTGGAGGGGCGGGTGAACAGCGAGGGTGCTCGAGGGGCGGAGCTGGATGAGAATGGGGGGGGGGGGGGGGGGGGGGAGGAGTAAATGTTGTCGGGTTGTGGGTTGGGGGGGTGGGGGGGAAGGAGGGTGTGGAACGGAGAGGTCAGAGTTCAATGATTTAACGGAGCAGGATGTTCTGATCAATACCTGGAACCCTGTCCCAATACAGATCAGCAACGTCACAGGGAGGAAAAATAATGTTGTAACTTGTTATGAGGCCCGGAAAGCTCTTCACACTCCTTGTGGTCACTGGGCGATGGATCGTAAGGGTCTGTGAGCTCTTTAAGAGAATGGGGTTCAGAAGCTTATCAGCCATGATTGGATGGCGGAGCAGGCTTGACTCGATGGGCCGAGTGGCCTAATTTCTGCTCCTATGGTCTTGACTGTGTGTGGCCTCATCTCCTGCTGCCGGACACACAAGCCCACCCGGTAGAATTCGCCAGATATCGAGAATCAGGGGCTGATTCCCCTCCGGGGTTGGGGCCCAGTTTGAAGGCGACCATTCTGGGATGGGGGGTTGAGTTGGGCACCCTGACCGGGGTTGGGGGGGGGGTGGTTGGGGTGGTTCAGTGTACCACCCAGCAGCTAGGCACCACCCGATAAACCCAGGACGATTCAATAAACCCGCCCAACCTGGACTCAGTGGTACTGTCACTGGGCTAGACCCAGAATATGGCGCACATGTTCTCTCCCATATAAAATATTGCCTCCAGCCAGTGAGCCCAGGCGCTGATATGGTCAGCGTGTGTTGGTTACGTTACCTCAGTCTTGCTCTGGGGACTGGGACTAGTAATTTAGGGAAGGGTCAGTTCCAACCTCACCAAGGCTGTCTCAGAATTTGAATTCGGCCGGAGACTTATTCTGAAGCCAAAAATAAAAGCGCGGAACAAAATGGTGCGAGGCTTTGAAATTGTTGATTAAAAACCCCCACGCCGGTTCAGAGCATTGCGTCCGATTCCGCTCAGCACCCGCTTTGAGGGAGGAGGTTCATCTGGACGGCTCTTGGGCTCTAGGTTAGTTCGGAGAAGCTGGGATTGTTCTCCTTGGGGCAAAAGAGGTTGAGGGGAGGTTTATTTCCCACTCTTTGAGGGCATGGGGGCAAGGCCGGAATCCCTAATTGCCCCTGAACTTTACTAGGCCATTTCAGAGGGGCAGTTAAGAGTCAACACGGACTGGATTCACATGTAGGCCGGACAGATTTCCTCCTCTAAAGGGCATTGGTGAGCCAGATGGGGTTTTTTATGGCAATAGATGATAGTCATCATGTTATCATCAGCTTTACATTACAGATTTTTGTCATCAAGTTTAAAATCCACCAGCTGCTGTGGTGAGATTCAGGCCCAAGTCTCCCGAGCATCAGCCTGTACCTCTGGGTTAGGGATCCGGTGAGGTTACACCACACCACCGTCTCCCCCCACCCCCCCGCCCCATAAAGGCATTTAGCGGCGATCGCGGTGTACGAGATGATGACAGGTTTAGATAAGGTAGACAAAGAATAGCTGTTGCCATTAGCTGATGGTACAAGGACTGGGGAGTCACAAATTTAAGGTTTTGGGCAGGGGTGGGGGGGGATGTGAGTAAGAACATTTTCACACGGCGAGCGGTGATGACCTGGAACTCGATGCCCACGAGGGGGGGGTGGAAGATGATCAGTGATTTCAAAGGGAAAGTGAATGGGCACTTGTGAGGGGAATAAACTTGCAGGGCTACGGGGATAGAGCAGGGGAATGTGCGTGATTGGATTCCTCTACGGAGAGCCAGCATGGACTCGATGGGCCGAATAGCCTCCTCCTGTGCCATAATGACTCTGTAGCTTCTTTAAGGATGGAAACCTGCTTGTCTGAGCCTGCACGTGACTACAATCTCGCATCAATGTGGCTGACTCCCCTCTGAAGGGGGTTTAGCAAACCACTCGACTACCTTCACATGGCAATGCAGGGGTGGGCAGTAAGTACCAGCCTTGCCAGAGATGCCCACACCCTGGTGGGAGTGGGGGAATGGAGAAAACAGCAGTTTGGACCTTGGGGAAGAGTTTTAAAGCTACTTACTCCAGCAGCAGAGTGCTTGCATGGTTCCTGTTCAGCCCAATGGCTGGTTGCCAGGCAATGACCATCTCTAACAAGAGAGAATCCACCCATCTCCACTTGACATTCAATGGCATTACCATCGCTGAATCTCCCACTATCAACACCCTGAGGGTTACCATTGACCAGAAATTGAACTGGACTAGCCACATAAACACTGTGGCTACAGGAGCAGGTCAGAGGCTGGGAATCCTGCAGTGAGTAACTCACCTCCTGACTCCCCAAAGCCTGTCCACCATCTACAAGGCACAAGTCAGGAGTGTAATGGAATACTCTCCAGTTGCCTGGATGAGTGCAGCTCCAACAACACTCAAGAAGGTTAATACCATCGAGGATAAAGCAGCCGGCTTGATTGGCACCACATCCACAAGCACTCACTCCCTCCACCACCGACAGCATGTATCACCTAGGCAACTCGCCAAGGCTCCTTAGACAGCACCTTCCAAACACACGACCTCTACCATCTAGAAGGACAAGGGGCAGCAGACACATGGGGAACACCACCACCTGCAAGTTCCCCTCCCAGCCACTCACCATCCTGACTTGGAAATATATCGGCCGTTCCTTCACTGTCGCTGGGTCAAAATCCTGAAACTCCCTCCCTAACAGCACAGTGGGTGTACCTGCACCACATGGACTGCAGTGGTTCAAGAAGGCAGCTCACCACCACCTTCTCAAGGGCAACTAGGGATGGGCAATAAATGCTGACCCAGCCAGCGACGCCCACATCCCACGAAAGGGTGATAAAAACAATCTGTGTCCCCCGGTCTGTGTATTATTGGGAGGGGAGGAAATTGTTGGGGCGGCAAATAAATTAGGAAGAGAGACTTGCATTTCTATAGCACCTCTCGCAACCACAGGATGTCCTGAAGCACATTATGGAGAGTGAGGGTACTTTGGAAGGGCCGCCACTTTGTTATGTAGGAAGCCCAGCAGATAATTTGCACAAAGTGAGATCCCACACACAGCATTGTGATAATGACCAACTGGTGATAAATGGTCGAGGGACAAATATTGACCAGAACACTGGGGGGGGGGAGCTCCCCTGCCCTCTTCCAAATAGTGCCATGCGGGGACAGCAAGGCATTGCTTCAACATCTCATCCAAAAGACAGCATCTTCAACAGTGTAGCACTCATGCTGCACTGGAGTGTCAGCCCGCGATACTGTGCTCAGGTGTCTGAAGCAGGACTTGAACCCACAACCCACAGACTCAGGGGACAGCATGATCCATGCACTGAGCCAGAGCCAATAGTGGACCGACAAGTGCACCACCGCAGTTTCATGAGGCGCAGCTTAAAAATAAGAGGTCTTCAGATGGAGATGAGGGGAAACTTCTTCACTGAAGAGGGCCGTTAGCCTGTGGAGTTCTCCTCCCGAGCGAGCAGTGGAGCCTGGGTCATTCAGTATATTCAAGGCTGAGTTAGATAGATTTTTAACTGAAAAGGGAGTTAAGCGCTGAGGGGACGGGGAAGTGGAGTTAAGGCTACAATCAGATCAGCCGTGATCTTATTGAATGGCGGAGCCGGCTCGATGGGCTGAATGGCCTACTTCCTGCTCCTGTTCCTTATGATCCTGTGGGAGTCACTGGGGAAATCTTTGTGCTTTTTCAGTTGAGGCGGCTGCTGCAGTCAGTCTGATAAACGTCACTAACTACATTCTGGGCTGATAAAAAGTCATTAAATTACAGCTGTAATAAGGCAATTAAAAGGAAATCTTTGGACTTCGGCCAGGAACATTGCAAGGTTACAACTTCCCCGTTAGGTGACTTGCACAACAACAAAAAAAAATGCATTAACATAGCCCCTTTAACCTGGTGCAACATTCCAAGATGCCTTTCTTTCTTGTTGCTAACCGATAATTTATTAAATCCAAATTTAGAGCCATTGGCAGAAGCCTAACTAATCAATCCAAACCTCTGATGTGGATGTGGCTGCAATGGAACTTTAACCGGCTCCTGTGTGGATGCTCAGTTTAGATCCAGGTTTCCCTCCCTAGCAGCGCTGTGGGTTTACCTACGCTACAGGGGCTGCAGTGGTTCAAGAAGGCAGCTCGCCACCACCTTCTCAAGGGGCAATTAGGGATGGGCAATAAATGCTGGCCCAGCCAGTGATGCCTACATCTGATGAAGGAATTAAAAAAGAGAGAGAGAGGCTAGACTGAGAGATGGTGTTTCTAGTAGCTGATGGACTTAGGGACACAGGTTTAAGGTTTTGAGGGAGAGGTGCAAGGGAGAAATGTGAGGAGAGCTTTTTTCACGCAGCGAGTGGTCGTGACTGGAACTGGCTGCCTACAAGAGTGGTGGAAGTGGAGATGATCAATGATTTCCCAAAAGGAAGCTTGAATGGCGCTTGAAGGAAATACACTTTCAGGGCTACAGGGATAGAAAGGGGGTTGGGGAGGGAGGGATGGGACTGACTGGACTGCTCTACAAAGAGCCAGCATTGACTCGATGGGCTGATTGGTCTCGCGCACTATCATGACTCTACCTCGCTGGTTAAGTCCGTCAGTGAGGCCTGCTAAAGGTAAGTTAACGAAAGGGATCGCTGGAGCCCAGCCACATATCGCAACATCTAATGTAGTGAAATCTCTCAAGGAGCTTCACAGGAATGTTATCAAATAAAATCTGACACTGAACCAGGTAAAAGGACAGGCAGGTTTGAAGGAGGATCTTAAAGGAGGAGAGAGAGAGAGAGAGAGAGAGAGAGAGAGAGAGAGAGAGAGAGGGGCGAGGTTAAGGGAGGGAATTCCAGAATTTAGGGTCCAGGAAGGTGAAGGTATGGCTGCCGATTGAAGTTGGGGATGTGAAAGAGAGCAGAGTTAGAGGGGCGCACAGAGCTCGGAGGTTTGTAGGGCTGGAGGAGGTTACAGAGATGGTGGGGAAAGATGGTGGGGGAGGGGCAGATGGGGGGGGGGGGGCGGTATTCAAGAGTGTGGAAAGATGCGGACACAAGGACAAGTGCATCCATCCGGTGGTGAGGCTCCTCTGCCTTCTGTACCCCTCCTACACAGGCTCCCCATATTCCCCAACCACCCCTCCCTTCCTGACAGGCCTTGGTGCCCAGCAGCTCCCTTCTAATGCCAACATTAGCCGGCTGGCATTCTTCCTTCCATTCTCGCCCCCCAACAAGAATGCTGTCGGCTCTCACTGGGGGTTTAAAGTTGTCCCTTTGCTTAAAATTCTAATTTATCATAGAAGTGATACTTCCAAAAAGAAAAGAGGCCATTCAGCCCATCCAGCCTGTGCTGGCTCTTGGGAACAATTTGTCCCACTCTCTGACAGTATAAGGGATGGGAAGCCCCGGTCCGTTTGCAAAGCCAACAGACTTGGGTTTAAGACCTACCGTGTTCACTGGCTGTCACCATTTCGTCCAGAGATTGAAGCTTGCTGTGAGTATGAGGGTACACTGAATGACTGTCTGCTTTCATCCGCTTTATGCTGAATCATAGAACTAACTGTCACTCAGATTATATCAAATACCCATTGAAATGGGGCCCAATTCCTTTATCTTCTAAATGCTGCATGTTTATAAAGATTGTTCTTCTTTAAGGGCATGTGACTGGCTTCCCCCTCACTGACTGCCCACCTCACCAGGGGCCTTCCCCATCCTCCCACTCCCACAAGGGGTCTGTTGACCCAAGGCTTCACTGATAGTCTGCTTGAGAAACTATCTCTATTAACCCCAGTTAGTCTCCTGGGGTTCGACGAATCCTCCCTCTGTTTCCTGTAACCATTTGTTCCCCACTCTCGCTCTGTTTGGTTCCCGTCTCTGTTTCACGTACACTCTCTCTCTCTCTGTATCCATCTCCATATCTTCATTCCTTATCTCGCTCTTTCCAATATTCTTTCCTTTCTCCATCCCCTACATGCTTAATGCTTCTGCACACCTCTTGCAAATTTCCTCTCCTCGTTTCTCTCTCCCCACACTCTGTGCTTCTTGCCATGTCTCTCTTGCTCACTATTCTCTTCTGTCTCCTAACGTCTCTCTTTCTCTCCCTCTCTCTTTCTCTCCCTCTCTGTATCTGTCTCTCTCTCCCTCCTCCTCTCAATGTCTTTTGTCCTCTCTCTATTTCCCTCTCTCAATGTCCCTTTCTCTCTCCCACCAATGTCTCTCTCTCCCCACCAATGTCTCTCTTTATCTCCCCCTCTCAATGTCTCTCTCTCTCCCCCAATGTCTCTCTCTCTCCCCCTCAATGGCTCTCTCAACCTCCCCCATCAATGTCTCTCTCTCTTTCTATCTCCCCCTCTCAATGTTGCTCTCTCTCCCCCCCCACCCTCTCAATGTTTCTCTCCCCTCTCTGTGATCTCTCTCTCCCTCTCCATGTCTCTCTCTCTCTCTCTCTCTCCCCTTTCCATGTCTCTCTCTTTCCCCCACTCTCCATGTATTTCACTCTCTCTCCCCCACTCTCCAAGTCTCTCTTTCTCTTTCCCACTCTCCATGTCTCTCTCTCCCCCACTATCCATGTCTCTCTCTCTCCTCCACTCTCCATGTCTCTCTCTCTCTCTCCCCCACTCTCCATGTCTCTCTATCTCCTCCACTCTCCATGTCTCTCTCTCTCTTCCCTACTCTTCATGTCTCTCTCTCTCTGTCCCCCACTCTCCCTGTCTCTCTCTCTCTCCCTCTCCTCCACTCTCCATGTCTCTCTCTCCCACTCTCCATGTCTCTCTCTCTCCCCCACTCTCCATGTCTCTCCTCCACTCTCCATGTCTCTCTCTCTCTCTCCCCGACTCTACATGTCTCTCTCTCTCTCTCCCCCCACTCTCCATGTCTCTCTCTCTCCCTCCCCCACTCTCCATGTCTCTCTCTCTCCCTCCCCCACTCTCCATGTCTCTCTCTCTCCCTCCCCCACTCTCCATGTCTCTCTCTCTCCAACTACCCCACTCTCCATGTCTCTCTGCCTTCACCTCCCCCACTCTCCATGTTTGTCCCTCCCCCACTCTCCAGGTCTCCCCCAACTCTCCATGTCTCCCCCCACTCGCCATGTCTCTCCCCCACTCTCCATGTCTCTCTCTTCCCCACTCTCCATGTCTCTCTCTCCCCCACTCTCCATGTCTCTCTCTCTCTCTCCCCCACTCTCCATGTCTCTCTCTCTCTCTCCCCCACACTCCATGTCTCTCCCCCAAACTCCATGTCTCTCCCCCACTTACCATGTCTCTCCCCCCACTCTCCATGTTTCTCTCTATCCCCCACTCTCCATGTTTCTCTCTCTCACCCACTCTCCATGTTTCTCTCTCTCACCCACTCTCCATGTTTCTCTCTCTCACCCACTCTCCATGTCTCTCTCTCTCTCTCTCCCCCACTCTCCATGTCTCTCTATCTCTCTCCCACTCTCCACGTCTCTCCCCCACTCTCCACGTCTCTCCCTAACTCTCCATGTCTCGCCCCCACTCACCATGTCTCTCACCCACTCTCCATGTCTCTCACCCACTCTCCATGTCTCTCCCCCACTCTCCATGTCTCTCCCCCACTCTCCCCCAATCTCTAACTCTCTCTCTCGCCCCCACGCTCCACGTCTCTCTCTCTCCCTCCCCTACTCACCATGTCTCTCCCTCTCCCTCCCCTACTCTCCATGTCTCTCTCTCCCTCACCCACTCTCCATGTCTCTCTCTCTCTCCCCCCACTCTCCATGTCTCTCTCTCCATCCCGCACACTCCATGTCTCTCCCTATCCCTCCCCCACTCTCCATGTCTCTCTCTCTCGCCCCCACTCTCCATGTCTCTCCCCCACTCTCCATGTCTCTCCCCCAATCGCCATGTCTCTCTCTCTCTCTCCCCCAATCGCCATGTCTCTCTCTCTCTCTCTCTCTCTCCCTCTCGTCATGTCTCTCTCTCTTTCCCCCACGCTCTATGTGTCCCTCTCTGCCCCCCCACTCTCCGTGTGTCTCTCTCTCTCTCTCTCCCCCACGCTCCATGTGTCTCTCTCTCCCCCCCACGCTCCATGTCTCTCTCTCTCTCTCTCCCCCCCACTCTCCATGTCTCTCTCTCTCTCTCTCCCCCACTCTCCATGTCTCTCTCTCGCCCCCACTCTCCATGTCTCTCTCTCTCCCTCCCCCACCCTCCATGCCTCTCTCTCTCTCTCCCCCACTCTCCATGTCTCTCTCTCTCTCCCTCACCCACTCGCCATGTCTCTCTGTCCCCCACTCGCCATGTCTCTCCCCCACTTGCCGTGTCTCTCCCGCACTCGCCGTGTCTCTTCCTAACTCGCTATGTCTCTCCCTAACTCTCAATGTCTCTCCCTAATTCACCATGTCTCTTTCTCTCTCTCCCCCATTCGCCATGTCTCTCTCTCTCCCTCACTCGCCAGGTCTCTCCCTCTCCCCCACTCTCCATGTCTCTCTCACTCTCGCTCCCCCACTTTCCATGTCTCTCTCGCTCCCTCCCCCACTCTCCATGTCTATCTCTCTCCCCCACTCTCCATGTATCTCCCCCACTCTCCATGTTTCCACCTCTCTCCCCAACTCTCCATGTCTCTCCCCCACTCACCATGTCTCTCCCCAACTCTCCATGTCCCTCCCCCACTCTCCATGTCCCTCCCCCACTCTCCATGTCCCTCCCCCACTCTCCATGTCCCTCCCCCACTCTCCATGTCCCTCCCCCACTCTCCATGTCACTCGACCACTCACCATGACTCTCACCCACTCTCCATGTCTCTCCCCCACTCTCCATGTCTCTCCCCCACTCTCCATGTCTCTCCCTAACTCTCCATGTATCGCCCAAACTCACCATGTCCCTCCCCCACTCTCCATGTCTCTCCCCCACTCTCCATGTCTCTCCCCCACTCTCCATGTCTCTCCCCCACTCTCCATGTCTCTCCCCCACTCTCCATGTCTCTCCCCCACTCTCCATGTCTCTCCCCCCACTCTCCATGTCTCTCCCCCACTCTCCCCCACTCTCCATCTCTCTCTCTCTCCCCCACGCTCCATGTCTCTCTCTCTCTCCCCCACGCTCCATGTCTCTCTCTCTCTCCCCCACTCTCCATGTCTCTCCCTCTCTCGCCCCCACTCTCCATGTCTCTCCCTCACTCTCCATGTCTCTCCCACAATCTCCATGCCTCTCCCCCACTATCCATGTCTCTCTCTCTCTCTCCCCCACTCTCCATGTCTCTCTATCTCCCCCACTCTCCATGTCTCTCTCTCTCTTCCCTACTCTTCATGTCTCTCTCTCTCCCTCCCCCACTCTCCCTGTCTCTCTCTCTCTCCCTAACTCTCCATGTCTCTCTCTCCCTCTCCCCCACTCTCCATGTGTCTCTCTCTCTCCCCCACTCTCCATGTCTCTCTCTCTCCCCCACTCTCCATGTCTCTCTCTCTCCCCCACTCTCCGTGTCTCTCCTCCACTCTCCATGTCTCTCTCTCTCTCTCCCCGACTCTACATGTCTCTCTCTCTCTCCCCCCACTCTCCATGTCTCTCTCTCTCCCTCCCCCACTCTCCATGTCTCTCTCTCTCCCTCCCCCACTCTCCATGTCTCTCTCTCTCCAACTACCCCACTCTCCATGTCTCTCTGCCTTCACCTCCCCCACTCTCCATGTTTCTCCCTCCCACACTCTCCATGTCTCCCCCCACTCTCCATGTCTCCCCCCACTCGCCATGTCTCTCCCCCACTCTCCATGTCTCTCTCTCCCCCACTCTCCATGTCTCTCTCTCTCTCCCCCACTCTCCATGTCTCTCCCTCTCTCGCCCCCACTCTCCATGTCTCTCCCTCACTCTCCATGTCTCTCCCACAATCTCCATGCCTCTCCCTCACTATCCATGTCTCTCTCTCTCTCTCCCCCACTCTCCATGTCTCTCTATCTCCCCCACTCTCCATGTCTCTCTCTCTCTTCCCTACTCTTCATGTCTCTCTCTCTCCCTCCCCCACTCTCCCTGTCTCTCTCTCTCTCCCTAACTCTCCATGTCTCTCTCTCCCTCTCCCCCACTCTCCATGTGTCTCTCTCTCTCCCCCACTCTCCATGTCTCTCTCTCTCCCCCACTCTCCGTGTCTCTCCTCCACTCTCCATGTCTCTCTCTCTCTCCCCCCACTCTCCATGTCTCTCTCTCTCCCTCCCCCACTCTCCATGTCTCTCTCTCTCCCTCCCCCACTCTCCATGTCTCTCTCTCTCCCTCCCCCACTCTCCATGTCTCTCTCTCTCCAACTACCCCACTCTCCATGTCTCTCTGCCTTCACCTCCCCCACTCTCCATGTTTCTCCCTCCCACACTCTCCATGTCTCCCCCCACTCTCCATGTCTCCCCCCACTCGCCATGTCTCTCCCCCACTCTCCATGTCTCTCTCTCCCCCACTCTCCATGTCTCTCTCTCTCTCCCCCACTCTCCATGTCTTTCTCTCTCTCGCCCCCACTCTCCATGTCTCTCTCTCTCTCTCCCCCACACTCCATGTCTCTCCCCCAAACTCCATGTCTCTCCCCCACACTCCATGTCTCTCCCCCACACTCCATGTCTCTCCCTCACACTCCATGTCTCTCCCCCACACTCCATGTCTCTCCCCCACACTCCATGTCTCTCCCCCACACTCCATGTCTCTCCCCCACACTCCATGTCTCTCCCCCACACTTCATGTCTCTCCCCCACACTCCATGTCTCCCTCTCTCCCCCACTCTCCATGTTTCTCTCTCTCCCCCACTATCCATGTCTCTCCCCCACACTCCATGTCTCTCCCCCACACTTCATGTCTCTCCCCCACACTCCATGTCTCTCTCTCTCTGTCCCCCACTCTTTCCATGTCTCTCGCTCTCCCCCCCCCCCACATTCCATGTCTCTCGCTCTCTCTCTCCCCCCCACTTTCCATGTCTCTCTCTCTCTCCTCCATTCTCCATGTCTCTATCTCTCTCTCCCCACTCTCCATGTCTCTCTCTCTCTACCCCCACTCTCCATGTCACTCTCTCACCCCCCACTCTCCATGTCTCTCTCTCTCTCCCCCACTCTCCATGTCTCTCTCTCTCTCTCCCACTCTCCATGTGTCTCTCTCTCCCCTCCAACCCTCCATGTGTCTGTCCCTCTTCTCCCACTCTCGATGTCTCTCTCTCTCTCTCTCCTCCACTCTCCATGTCTCCCACACTCCCTCCTCCACTCTCCATGTCTCTCTCTCTCTCTCCTCCACTCCCAATGTCTCTCTCTCCTCCACTCTCCATGTGTCTCTCTCATCCACTCTCCATGTGTCTCTCTCCTCCACTCTCCATGTCTCTCTCTCTCCTCCACTCTCCATGTCTCTCTCTCTCTCCCCCACTCTCCATGTCTCTCTCTCTCTGTCCCCCACTCTCCATGTTTCTCTCTCTCTCTGCTCCACTTTCCATGTCTCTCGCTCTCTCTCTCCCCCCCACTTTCCATGTCTCTCTCTCTCTCCTCCATTCTCCATGTCTCTATCTCTGTCTCCCCACTCTCCATGTCTCTCTCTCTCTCCCCCCACTCTCCATGTCACTCTCTCACCCCCCACTCTCCATGTCTCTCTCTCCCCCACTCTCCATGTCTCTCTCTCTCTCCCACTCTCCATGTGTCTCTCTCTCCCCTCCAACCCTCCATGTGTCTGTCTCTCTTCTCCCACTCTCGATGTCTCTCTCTCTCTCTCTCCACCACTCTCCATATCGCTCTCTCTCTCTCCTCCACTCTCCATGTCTCTCTCTCTCTCTCCCCCACTCACCTTGACTCTCTCTCTCTCCCCCACTCTCCATGTCTCTCCCCCATTCTCCATGTCTCTCCCCCACTCTCCTCCACTCTCCGAGTCTCTCTCTCTCTCACCCCCACTCTCCATGTCTCTCCCTAACTCTCCATGTATCGCCCGAACTCACCATGTCCCTCCCCCACTCTCCATGTCTCTCCCCCACTCTCCATGTCTCTCCCCCACTCTCCCCCAATCTCCATCTCTTTCTCTCTCCCCCACGCTCCATGTCTCTCTCTCTCTCTCCCCCACGCTCCATGTCTCTCTCTCTCTCCCCCACTCTCCATGTCTCTCCCTCTCTCGCCCCCCACTCTCCATGTCTCTCCCTCACTCTCCATGTCTCTCCCACAATCTCCATGCCTCTCCCCCACTATCCATGTCTCTCTCTCTCTCTCCCCCACTCTCCATGTATATCTATCTCCCCCACTCTCCATGCTCTTCCCTACTCTTCATGTCTCTCTCTCTCCCTCCCCCACTCTCCCTGTCTCTCTCTCTCTCCCTAACTCTCCATGTCTCTCTCTCCCTCTCCCCCACTCTCCATGTGTCTCTCTCTCTCCCCCACTCTCCATGTCTCTCTCTCTCCCCCACTCTCCGTGTCTCTCCTCCACTCTCCATGTCTCTCTCTCTCTCTCCCCGACTCTACATGTCTCTCTCTCTCTCCCCCCACTCTCCATGTCTCTCTCTCTCTCTCCCCCACTCTCCATGTCTCTCTCTCTCCCTCCCCCACTCTCCATGTCTCTCTCTCTCCCTCCCCCACTCTCCATGTCTCTCTCTCTCCAACTACCCCACTCTCCATGTCTCTCTGCCTTCACCTCCCCCACTCTCCATGTTTCTCCCTCCCACACTCTCCATGTCTCCCCCCACTCTCCATGTCTCCCCCCACTCGCCATGTCTCTCAACCACTCTCCATGTCTCTCTCTCCCCCACTCTCCATGTCTCTCTCTCCCCCACTCACCATGTCTCTCTCTCTCTCCCCCCCACTTTCCACGTCTCTCTCTCTCTCCTCCATTCTCCATGTCTCTATCTCTCTCTCCCCACTCTCCATGTCTCTCTCTCTCTCCCCCCACTCTCCATGTCACTCTCTCACCCCCCCACTCTCCATGTCTCTCTCTCTCTCTCCCACTCTCCATGTGTCTCTCTCTCCCCTCCAACCCTCCATGTGTCTGTCTCTCTTCTCCCACTCTCGATGTCTCTCTCTCTCTCTCTCCACCACTCTCCATATCGCTCTCTCTCTCTCCTCCACTCTCCATGTCTCTCTCTCTCTCTCCCCCACTCACCTTGACTCTCTCTCTCTCCCCCACTCTCCATGTCTCTCCCCCATTCTCCATGTCTCTCCCCCATTCTCCATGTCTCTCCCCCACTCTCCAAGTCTCTCTCTCACTCCTCCACTCTCCATGTCTCCCACACTCCCTCCTCCACTCTCCATGTCTCTCTCTCTCTCTCCTCCACTCCCAATGTCCCTCTCTCCCCCACTCTCCATGTCTCTCTCTCTCCCCCACTCTCCATGTCTCTCTCTCTCTCCCCCCACTCTCCATGTCTCTCTCTGTCCCCCACTCGCCATGTCTCTCTCTCTCTCCCCCACTCTCCATGTCTCTCTTCCATTCTCCATGTGTCTCTCTGTCCCCCACTCGCCATGTCTCTCTCTCTCTCCCCGACTCTCCATGTCTCTCTCTTTCCCCCACTCTCCATGTCTCTGTCTCTCCTGCACTCTCCATGTCTGTCTCACTCTCCCCCACTCTCCATGTGTCTCTCTCCTCCACTCTCCATGTCTCTCTCTCTCCCCCACTCTGAATGTCTCCCTCTCTCTCACCCACTCTCCATGTCACTCTCTCTCCTCCATTCTCCATGTCTCTCTCCCACTCCCCCCACTCTCCATGTCTCTCTGTCTCTCCGCCACTCTCCATGTCTCTCTCTCTCCCACCACTCTCCATGTCTTTCTCACTCGCTCCCCCACTCTCCATGTCTCTCTCTCTCTCCCCCACTCTCCATGTCTCTCCCCCATTCTCCATGTCTCTCCCCCATTCTCCATGTCTCTCTCTCTCTCCCCCCACTCTCCATGTCTCTGTCTCTCCCCCACTCTCCATGTCTCTCTCTCTCCCCCACTCTCCACGTCTCTCTCTCTCTCCCCCACTTTCCATGTCTCTCCCTCTCTCCCCCACTCTCCATGTCCCTCTCTCTCTCACCCACTCTCCATGTCTCTCTCTCTCCCCCACTCTGAATGTCTCCCTCTCTCTCCCCCACTCTCCATGTCACTCTCTCTCCTCCATTCTCCATGTCTCTCTCCCACTCCCCCCACTCTCCATGTCTCTCTGTCTCTCCGCCACTCTCCATGTCTCTCTCTCTCCCACCACTCTCCATGTCTTTCTCACTCGCTCCCCCACTCTCCATGTCTCTCTCTCTCCCCCCCACTCTCCATGTCTCTCCCCCATTCTCCATGTCTCTCCCCCATTCTCCATGTCTCTCTCTCCCTCTCTCTACCCCACTCGCCATGTCTCTCTCTCTCTAACCCACTCAATATGTCTCTCTCTCTCCTCCAATCTCCAAGTCTCACTCTCTCTCTCTCCTTCACTCTCCATGTCTCTCTCTCTCTCTCTCCCCCACTCTCCAAGCCTCTCCTCCAATCTGCAAGCCTCTCCCCCAATCTCCAAGCCTCTCCCCCACTCTCCAAGCCTCTCCCCAACTCTCCAAGCCTCTCCCCCACTCTCCAAGCCTCTCCCCCACTCTCCAAGCCTCTCCCCCACTCTCCAAGCCTCTCCCCCACTCTCCAAGCCTCTCCCCCACTCTCCAAGCCTCTCCCCCACTCTCCAAGCCTCTCCCCCACTCTCCAAGCCTCTCCCCCACTCTCCAAGCCTCTCCCCCACTCTCCAAGCCTCTCCCCCACTCTCCAAGCCTCTCCCCCACTCTCCAAGCCTCTCCCCCACGCCCCAAAACTCTAACCCACTCTCCAAACCTCTAACCCACTCTCCAAGCCACTAACCAATCTCCAAACCTCTCCCCCACTCTGCAAGACTCTACCCCACTCTCCAGGTCTCTACCCCACTCTCCAGGTCTCTACCCCACTCTCCAGGTCTCTACCGCACTCTCCAGGTCTCTACCGCACTCTCCAGGTCTCTACCCCACTCTCCAGGTCTCTACCCCACTCTCCAGGTCTCTACCCCACTCTCCAGGTCTCTACCCCACTCTCCAGGTCTCTACCCCACTCTCCAGGTCTCTCTCTCCTCCACTCTCCATGTGTCTCTCTCCTCCACTCTCCATGTCTCTCCCTCTCCCGCACTCGCCATGTCTCTCTCTCTCCCCCACTCGCCATGTCTCTCTCTGTCCCCCACTCGCCATGTCTCTCTCTCTCTCCCCGACTCTCCATGTCTGTCTCTCTCTCTCTCTCTCTCCTCAATTCTCCATTTCTCAGCCCCACTCTCCATGTCTCTCTCTCTCTCTCCCACTCTCCATGTCTCTCTATCTCTCTCCCCCACTCTCAATGTCTCTCTCTCTCCTGCACTCTCCATGTCTCTCTCTCCTCCACTCCCCATGTCTGTCTCTCTCTCTTTTCCACTCTCCATATCTCTCTCTCTCTCTTCCACTCTCCATGTCTCTCTCTCTCCCCCACTCTCCATGTCTCTCTCTCTCTCTCCCACTCTCCATGTCTCTCTATCTCTCTCCCCCACTCTCAATGTCTCTCTCTCTCCTGCACTCTCCATGTCTCTCTCTCCTCCACTCCCCATGTCTGTCTCTCTCTCTTTTCCACTCTCCATATCTCTCTCTCTCTCTTCCACTCTCCATGTCTCTCCCTCTCCCCCACTCTCCATGTCTCTCTCTCTCCCCCACTCTCCATGTCTCTCTCTCTCCCCCACTCTCCACGTCTCTCTCTCTCTCCCCCACTTTCCATGTCTCTCCCTCTCTCCCCCACTCTCCATGTCCCTCTCTCTCTCACCCACTCTCCATGTCTCTCTCTCTCCCCCACTCTGAATGTCTCCCTCTCTCTCCCCCACTCTCCATGTCACTCTCTCTCCTCCATTCTCCATGTCTCTCTCCCACTCCCCCCACTCTCCATGTCTCTCTGTCTCTCCGCCACTCTCCATGTCTCTCTCTCTCCCACCACTCTCCATGTCTTTCTCACTCGCTCCCCCACTCTCCATGTCTCTCTCTCTCCCCCCCACTCTCCATGTCTCTCCCCCATTCTCCATGTCTCTCCCCCATTCTCCATGTCTCTCTCTCCCTCTCTCTACCCCACTCGCCATGTCTCTCTCTCTCTAACCCACTCAATATGTCTCTCTCTCTCCTCCAATCTCCAAGTCTCACTCTCTCTCTCTCCTTCACTCTCCATGTCTCTCTCTCTCTCTCTCCCCCACTCTCCAAGCCTCTCCTCCAATCTGCAAGCCTCTCCCCCAATCTCCAAGCCTCTCCCCCACTCTCCAAGCCTCTCCCCAACTCTCCAAGCCTCTCCCCCACTCTCCAAGCCTCTCCCCCACTCTCCAAGCCTCTCCCCCACTCTCCAAGCCTCTCCCCCACTCTCCAAGCCTCTCCCCCACTCTCCAAGCCTCTCCCCCACTCTCCAAGCCTCTCCCCCACTCTCCAAGCCTCTCCCCCACTCTCCAAGCCTCTCCCCCACTCTCCAAGCCTCTCCCCCACTCTCCAAGCCTCTCCCCCACGCCCCAAAACTCTAACCCACTCTCCAAACCTCTAACCCACTCTCCAAGCCACTAACCAATCTCCAAACCTCTCCCCCACTCTGCAAGACTCTACCCCACTCTCCAGGTCTCTACCCCACTCTCCAGGTCTCTACCCCACTCTCCAGGTCTCTACCGCACTCTCCAGGTCTCTACCGCACTCTCCAGGTCTCTACCCCACTCTCCAGGTCTCTACCCCCACTCTCCAGGTCTCTACCCCACTCTCCAGGTCTCTACCCCACTCTCCAGGTCTCTACCCCACTCTCCCAGGTCTCTCTCTCCTCCACTCTCCATGTGTCTCTCTCCTCCATCTCCATGTCTCTCCCTCTCCCGCACTCGCCATGTCTCTCTCTCTCCCCCACTCGCCATGTCTCTCTCTGTCCCCCACTCGCCATGTCTCTCTCTCTCTCCCCGACTCTCCATGTCTGTCTCTCTCTCTCTCTCTCTCCTCAATTCTCCATTTCTCAGCCCCACTCTCCATGTCTCTCTCTCTCTCTCCCACTCTCCATGTCTCTCTATCTCTCTCCCCCACTCTCAATGTCTCTCTCTCTCCTGCACTCTCCATGTCTCTCTCTCCTCCACTCCCCATGTCTGTCTCTCTCTCTTTTCCACTCTCCATATCTCTCTCTCTCTCTTCCACTCTCCATGTCTCTCTCTCTCCCCCCACTCTCCATGTCTCTCTCTCTCTCTCCCACTCTCCATGTCTCTCTATCTCTCTCCCCCACTCTCAATGTCTCTCTCTCTCCTGCACTCTCCATGTCTCTCTCTCCTCCACTCCCCATGTCTGTCTCTCTCTCTTTTCCACTCTCCATATCTCTCTCTCTCTCTTCCACTCTCCATGTCTCTCCCTCTCCCCCACTCTCCATGTCTCTCTCTCTCCCCCACTCTCCATGTCTCTCTCTCTCCCCCACTCTCCATTTCTCTCTCTCTCCCCCACTCTCCATGTCTCTCTCTCTCCCCCACCCTCCATGTCTCTCCCTCTCTCCCCCACTCTCCATGTCCCTCCCCCACTCTCCATGTCCCTCCCCCACTCTCCATGTCCCTCCCCCACTCTCCATGTCCCTCCCCCACTCTCCATGTCCCTCCCCCACTCTCCATGTCACTCGACCACTCACCATGACTCTCACCCACTCTCCATGTCTCTCCCCCACTCTCCATGGCCCTCCCCCAATCACCATCTCTCTCCCCCACTCACCATGTCTCTCCCCCACTCTCCACGTCTCTCCCTAACTCTCCATGTATCACCCAAACTCACCATGTCTCTCACCCACTCTCCATGTCTCTCCCCCACTCTCCCCCAATCTCCATCTCTCTCTCTCTCTCCCCCACGCTCCATGTCTCTCTCTCTCTCTCCCCCACGCTCCATGTCTCTCTCTCTCTCTCCCCCACGCTCCATGTCTCTCTCTCTCTCCCCCACTCTCCATGTCTCTCCCTCTCTCGCCCCCACTCTCCATGTCTCTCCCTCACTCTCCATGTCTCTCCCACAATCTCCATGCCTCTCCCCCACTATCCATGTCTCTCTCTCTCTCTCCCCCACTCTCCATGTCTCTCTATCTCCCCACTCTCCATGTCTCTCTCTATCTCCCCCACTCTCCATGTCTCTCTCTCTCTACCCTACTCTTCATGTCTCTCTCTCTCTCCCCCACTCTCCCTGTCTCTCTCCCTCTCCCCCACTCTCCATGTGTCTCTCTCTCTCCCCCACTCTCCGTGTCTCTCTCTCTCCCCCACTCTCCGTGTCTCTCCTCCACTCTCCATGTCTCTCTCTCTCTCTCTCCCCGACTCTCCATGTCTCTCTCTCTCTCCCCCCACTCTCCATGTCTCTCTCTCTCCCTCCCCCACTCTCTATGGCTCTCTCTCTCCCTCCCCCACTCTCCATGTCTCTCTCTCTCCCTCCCCCACTCTCCATGTCTCTCTCTCTCCAACTACCCCACTCTCCATGTCTCTCTGCCTTCACCTCCCCCACTCTCCATGTCACTCCCTCCCCCACTCTTCATGTCTCCCCCCACTCTCCATGTCTCCCCCCACTCGCCATGTCTCTCCCCCACTCTCCATGTCTCCCTCTCCCCCACTCTCCATGTCTCTCTCTCCCCCACTCTCCATGTCTCTCTCTCTCTCTCCCCCACACTCCATGTCTCTCCCCCCACACTCCATGTCTCTCCCCCACACTCCATGTCTCTCCCCCCACACTCCATGTCTCTCCCCCACACTCCATGTCTCTCCCCCACACTCCATGTCTCTCCCCCACACTCCATGTCTCTCCCCCCACACTTCATGTCTCTCCCCCACACTCCATGTCTCCCCCCTCTCCCCCACTCTCCATGTTTCTCTCTCTCCCCCACTAACCATGTCTCGCTCTCTCTCCCCCACTCTCCATGTCTCTCTCTCTCTGTCCCCCACTCTCCATGTTTCTCTCTCTCTCTGCTCCACTTTCCATGTCTCTCGCTCTCTCTCTACCCCCCCACTTTCCATGTCTCTCTCTCTCTCTCCTCCATTCTCCATGTCCCTATCTCTGTCTCCCCACTCTCCATGTCTCTCTCTCTCTCCCCCCCACTCTCCATGTCACTCTCTCACCCCCCACTCTCCATGTCTCTCTCTCCCCCACTCTCCATGTCTCTCTCTCTCTCTCCCACTCTCCATGTGTCTCTCTCTCTCCCCTCCAACCCTCCATGTGTCTGTCTCTCTTCTCCCACTCTCGATGTCTCTCTCTCCTCTCCACCACTCTCCATATCGCTCTCTCTCTCTCCTCCACTCTCCATGTCTCTCTCTCTCTCTCTCCCCCACTCACCTTGACTCTCTCTCTCTCTCCCCCACTCTCCATGTCTCTCCCCCCATTCTCCATGTCTCTCCCCCACTCTCCTCCACTCTCCAAGTCTCTCTCTCTCTCTCTCCCCCACTCTCCATGTCTCTCCCTAACTCTCCATGTATCGCCCGAACTCACCATGTCCCTCACCCACTCTCCATGTCTCTCCCCCACTCTCCATGTCTCTCCCCCACTCTCCATGTCTCTCCCCCACTCTCCCCCAATCTCCATCTCTCTCTCTCTCCCCCACGCTCCATGTCTCTCTCTCTCTCTCTCCCCCACCCTCCATGTCTCTCTCTCTCTCCCTCACTCTCCATGTCTCTCCCTCTCTCGCCCCCACTCTCCATGTCTCTCCCTCACTCTCCATGTCTCTCCCACAATCTCCATGCCTCTCACCCACTATCCATGTCTCTCTCTCTCTCTCCCCCCACTCTCCATGTCTCTCTATCTCCCCCACTCTCCATGTCTCTCTCTCTCTTCCCTACTCTTCATGTCTCTCTCTCTCCCTCCCCCACTCTCCCTGTCTCTCTCTCTCTCCCTAACTCTCCATGTCTCTCTCTCCCTCTCCCCCACTCTCCATGTGTCTCTCTCTCTCCCCCCACTCTCCGTGTCTCTCTCTCTCCCCCCACTCTCCGTGTCTCTCCTCCACTCTCCATGTCTCTCTCTCTCTCTCCCCGACTCTACATGTCTCTCTCTCTCTCCCCCCACTCTCCATGTCTCTCTCTCCCCCTCCCCCCACTCTCCATGTCTCTCTCTCTCCCTCCCCCCACTCTCCATGTCTCTCTCTCTCCGTCCCCCACTCTTCATGTCTCTCTCTCTCCAACTACCCCACTCTCCATGTCTCTCTGCCTTCACCTCCCCCACTCTCCATGTTTCTCCCTCCCACACTCTCCATGTCACCCCCCACTCTCCATGTCTCCCCCCACTCGCCATGTCTCTCCCCCCACTCTCCATGTCTCTCTCTCCCCCACTCTCCATGTCTCTCTCTCCCCACTCTCCATGTCTCTCTCTCTCTCCCCCCCACTCTCCATGTCACTCTCTCACCCCCCACTCTCCATGTCTCTCTCTCTCTCCCCCACTCTCCATGTCTCTCTCTCTCCCACCACTCTCCATGTCTTTCTCACTCGCTCCCCCACTCTCCATGTCTCTCTCTCTCCCCCCCACTCTCCATGTCTCTCCCCCATTCTCCATGTCTCTCCCCCCATTCTCCATGTCTCTTCTCCTCCCCTCTCTCTACCCCACTCGCCATGTCTCTCTCTCTCTAACCCACTCAATATGTCTCTCTCTCTCCTCCAATCTCCAAGTCTCACTCTCTCTCTCTCCTTCACTCTCCATGTCTCTCTCTCTCTCTCTCCCCCACTCTCCAAGCCTCTCCTCCAATCTGCAAGCCTCTCCCCCAATCTCCAAGCCTCTCCCCCACTCTCCAAGCCTCTCCCCAACTCTCCAAGCCTCTCCCCCACTCTCCAAGCCTCTCCCCCACTCTCCAAGCCTCTCCCCCCACTCTCCAAGCCTCTCCCCCACTCTCCAAGCCTCTCCCCCACTCTCCAAGCCTCTCCCCCACTCTCCAAGCCTCTCCCCCACTCTCCAAGCCTCTCCCCCACTCTCCAAGCCTCTCCCCCACTCTCCAAGCCTCTCCCCCACTCTCCAAGCCTCTCCCCCCCACTCTCCAAGCCTCTCCCCCACTCTCCAAGCCTCTCCCCCACGCCCCAAAACTCTAACCCACTCTCCAAACCTCTAACCCACTCTCCAAGCCACTAACCAATCTCCAAACCTCTCCCCCACTCTGCAAGACTCTACCCCCACTCTCCAGGTCTCTACCCCACTCTCCAGGTCTCTACCCCACTCTCCAGGTCTCTACCGCACTCTCCAGGTCTCTACCGCACTCTCCAGGTCTCTACCCCCACTCTCCAGGTCTCTACCCCCACTCTCCAGGTCTCTACCCCACTCTCCAGGTCTCTACCCCACTCTCCAGGTCTCTACCCCCACTCTCCAGGTCTCTCTCTCCTCCACTCTCCATGTGTCTCTCTCCTCCACTCTCCATGTCTCTCCCTCTCCCCGCACTCGCCATGTCTCTCTCTCTCCCCCACTCGCCATGTCTCTCTCTGTCCCCCCACTCGCCATGTCTCTCTCTCTCTCCCCGACTCTCCATGTCTGTCTCTCTCTCTCTCTCTCTCCTCAATTCTCCCATTTCTCAGCCCCACTCTCCATGTCTCTCTCTCTCTCTCCCACTCTCCATGTCTCTCTATCTCTCTCCCCCACTCTCAATGTCTCTCTCTCTCCTGCACTCTCCATGTCTCTCTCTCCTCCACTCCCCATGTCTGTCTCTCTCCTCTTTTCCACTCTCCATATCTCTCTCTCTCTCTTCCACTCTCCATGTCTCTCTCTCTCCCCCACTCTCCATGTCTCTCTCTCTCTCTCTCCCACTCTCCATGTCCTCTCTATCTCTCTCCCCCCCACTCTCAATGTCTCTCTCTCTCCTGCACTCTCCATGTCTCTCTCTCCTCCACTCCCCATGTCTGTCTCTCTCTCTTTTCCACTCTCCATATCTCTCTCTCTCTCTTCCACTCTCCATGTCTCTCCCTCTCCCCCACTCTCCATGTCTCTCTCTCTCCCCCCACTCTCCATGTCTCTCTCTCTCCCCCCACTCTCCATTTCTCTCTCTCTCCCCCACTCTCCATGTCTCTCTCTCTCCCCCACCCTCCATGTCTCTCCCTCTCTCCCCCACTCTCCATGTCCCTCCCCCACTCTCCATGTCCCTCCCCCACTCTCCATGTCCCTCCCCCACTCTCCATGTCCCTCCCCCCACTCTCCATGTCCCTCCCCCACTCTCCATGTCACTCGACCACTCACCATGACTCTCACCCACTCTCCATGTCTCTCCCCCACTCTCCATGGCCCTCCCCCAATCACCATCTCTCTCCCCCACTCACCATGTCTCTCCCCCACTCTCCCACGTCTCTCCCTAACTCTCCATGTATCACCCAAACTCACCATGTCTCTCACCCACTCTCCATGTCTCTCCCCCCACTCTCCCCCAATCTCCATCTCTCTCTCTCTCTCCCCCCACGCTCCATGTCTCTCTCTCTCTCTCCCCCACGCTCCATGTCTCTCTCTCTCTCTCTCCCCCCACGCTCCATGTCTCTCTCTCTCTCCCCCACTCTCCATGTCCTCTCCCTCTCTCGCCCCCACTCTCCATGTCTCTCCCTCACTCTCCATGTCTCTCCCACAATCTCCATGCCTCTCCCCCCACTATCCATGTCTCTCTCTCTCTCTCCCCCACTCTCCATGTCTCTCTATCTCCCCACTCTCCATGTCTCTCTCTATCTCCCCCACTCTCCATGTCTCTCTCTCTCTACCCTACTCTTCATGTCTCTCTCTCTCTCCCCCACTCTCCCTGTCTCTCTCCCTCTCCCCCACTCTCCATGTGTCTCTCTCTCCTCCCCCACTCTCCGTGTCTCTCTCTCTCCCCCACTCTCCGTGTCTCTCCTCCACTCTCCATGTCCTCTCTCTCTCTCTCTCCCCGACTCTCCATGTCTCTCTCTCTCTCCCCCCCACTCTCCATGTCTCTCTCTCTCCCTCCCCCACTCTCTATGGCTCTCTCTCTCCCTCCCCCACTCTCCATGTCTCTCTCTCTCCCTCCCCCACTCTCCATGTCTCTCTCTCTCCAACTACCCCACTCTCCATGTCTCTCTGCCTTCACCTCCCCCCACTCTCCATGTCACTCCCTCCCCCACTCTCCATGTCTCCCCCCCCACTCTCCATGTCTCCCCCCACTTCGCCATGTCTCTCCCCCACTCTCCATGTCTCCCTCTCCCCCCACTCTCCATGTCTCTCTCTCCCCCCACTCTCCATGTCTCTCTCTCTCTCTCTCCCCCCACACTCCATGTCTCTCCCCCACACTCCATGTCTCTCCCCCCACACTCCATGTCTCTCCCCCACACTCCATGTCTCTCCCCCACACTCCATGTCCTCTCCCCCACACTCCATGTCTCTCCCCCACACTCCATGTCTCTCCCCCACACTTCATGTCTCTCCCCCACACTCCATGTCTCCCCCTCTCCCCCCACTCTCCATGTTTCTCTCTCTCCCCCACTAACCATGTCTCGCTCTCTCTCCCCCCACTCTCCATGTCTCTCTCTCTCTGTCCCCCCACTCTCCATGTTTCTCTCTCTCTCTGCTCCACTTTCCATGTCTCTCGCTCTCTCTCTACCCCCCCACTTTCCATGTCTCTCTCTCTCTCCTCCATTCTCCATGTCCCTATCTCTGTCTCCCCACTCTCCATGTCTCTCTCTCTCTCCCCCCCACTCTCCATGTCACTCTCCTCACCCCCCACTCTCCATGTCTCTCTCTCCCCCACTCTCCATGTCTCTCTCTCTCTCTCCCCACTCTCCATGTGTCTCTCTCTCTCCCCTCCAACCCTCCATGTGTCTGTCTCTCTTCTCCCACTCTCGATGTCTCTCTCTCTCTCCACCACTCTCCATATCGCTCTCTCTCTCTCCTCCACTCTCCATGTCTCTCTCTCTCTCTCCCCCACTCACCTTGACTCTCTCTCTCTCTCCCCCACTCTCCATGTCTCTCCCCCATTCTCCATGTCTCTCCCCCACTCTCCTCCACTCTCCAAGTCTCTCTCTCTCTCTCTCCCCCACTCTCCATGTCTCTCCCTAACTCTCCATGTATCGCCCGAACTCACCATGTCCCTCACCCACTCTCCATGTCTCTCCCCCACTCTCCATGTCTCTCCCCCACTCTCCATGTCTCTCCCCCACTCTCCCCCAATCTCCATCTCTCTCTCTCTCCCCCACGCTCCATGTCCTCTCTCTCTCTCTCCCCCACCCTCCATGTCTCTCTCTCTCTCCCTCACTCTCCATGTCTCTCCCTCTCTCGCCCCCCACTCTCCATGTCTCTCCCTCACTCTCCATGTCTCTCCCACAATCTCCATGCCTCTCACCCACTATCCATGTCTCTCTCTCTCTCTCCCCCACTCTCCATGTCTCTCTATCTCCCCCACTCTCCATGTCTCTCTCTCTCTTCCCTACTCTTCATGTCTCTCTCTCTCCCCTCCCCCACTCTCCCTGTCTCTCTCTCTCTCCCTAACTCTCCATGTCTCTCTCTCCCTCTCCCCCACTCTCCATGTGTCTCTCTCTCTCCCCCACTCTCCGTGTCTCTCTCTCTCCCCCACTCTCCGTGTCTCTCCTCCACTCTCCATGTCTCTCTCTCTCTCTCCCCGACTCTACATGTCTCTCTCTCTCTCCCCCCCACTCTCCATGTCTCTCTCTCCCCCTCCCCACTCTCCATGTCTCTCTCTCTCCCCTCCCCCACTCTCCATGTCTCTCTCTCTCCGTCCCCCACTCTTCATGTCTCTCTCTCTCCA
>JANJGN010005209.1:0-25456 GCA_026770705.1 Isurus oxyrinchus
CTGCTCACGCTAAGATTCTGCGGCCCACTCGGAGAGAGCCACTTGGTCTCTGTGGGCACGCACGCACACACACACACACACACACACACACACACACACACACACACACACACACACACGGAGACACCACACACACACACACACACACACACACACACTCACGCGCACACACACACACACGGAGACACACACACACACACACACACACGGAGACACACACACACACACACACACACACACACACACGGAGACACACACACACACACACACACTCACACACACGGATGCCGTTCTTTTGCAGAAGAGGAGGAGGCCGGAAAACCGGGAGGAGCAGGAATACAAACCGCAGAAGCGATCGGGAGGCTATGCGCTCTTACTGACCTTCTACCGAGAGGCCAAGGTAAGTGAGCGGGAGGGAGGCCTGTGCCGTGCCCGCAAGCCCCCTCCCCCCCGCACCCCCCGCAACCCCTCTTGCTTGTACGTGTTTGGAGGTGAATCTGTTCTGTTGGCTAAAACGCTGCTGTTTTCTCCACCGACGTTTTCAGAAGCCAAACTACCGGGGCTTTATGACGAAGGCGGAACTGCAGAGAAAGGCCCAGCCCCTGTGCAGGATATCGTTCACTCACGTGAGTCACGAAACCCCTCCCTCCCTCGCTCCCTCCCTCGCTCCCTCCCTCGCTCGCCGGCACCACCCCCCCCTCCCGCGCGTGGAAAGCCTCCGCCGACAACGGAGGAGGGTGCCCCCAACCCTCACCCCACCCCAGCGCCAGGGCGAGAGGGCGATGCCCTCGGAGGCCGTGGCTGAAGCAGACCCTCGCCTCGGCACCTGGAGGGGGAGGGAGGGAGGGAACTCATCCGGTTTATGGGTTTTTTGGCACTGCTGCTCGTTTTCCCCCCCCCCCACCTCCTCTCACACCCCCCCCCCCTCACACTCCCCCCCCCACACCCCTCCCCCCCACACCCCTCCCCCCCCACACCACCCCCCCTCCCCCTCACACCCCCCCACCCCCCTCCCTCCTCTCACACCCCCCCCACCCCCCTCCCTCCTCTCACACCCCCCCCCCCCCACCACCCCCCTCCCCTCCCCCACACCCCCGCCCTTTTTTTTTTCTCGCTGAGGATTTTTTTTTTTTTAAACAGTTTAAAGCCAGTTACCGGTACAATGCGTGGTCGGCCATCAGCGCTTTAATCCAGAAGGATCTCGTGATAAAGACTGGTTTCCCGGCCAGGTAGGACGAGACATCGTGTGCGTGGGGTGAGCCCTCCGATCGAGCAGTCGTTTTAACTTAACTTCTGTCTTGGCTTTTACCTTCTAACCTGCCAGGCCGGCAGCACCGCGATTTTAAACATTCCCAACCTTGTGTTCAAATTCAACACCCCCCTCCCCCCACACCTCCCCCACCCCCCACACCTCCCCCACCCCCCACACCTCCCCCCCCACACCTCCCCCACCCCCCACACCTCCCCCCCCACACCTCCCCCACCACACCTCCCCCACTCCCCACACCTCCCCCACCCCCCCACACCTCCCCCCCCACACCTCCCCCACCACCACCCCCACCCCCCGCCACAACCCCCCCACAACCCCCCACACCTCCCCCACCCCCCCACACCTCCCCCACCACAACCCCCCACACCTCCCCCACCCCCCACACCTCCCCCACCACCCACACCTCCCCCACCACCACCCCCACCCCCCGCCACAACCCCCCCACAACCCCCCACACCTCCCCCCCCACCACCCCCACCCCCACTATATCACTGCAACCTCCAAGGTCTGTGCACTCCTCCGGTTCCGGCCTCTTGCACATCCCCTCGTTTCCCTTGCTCCACCATTGGCCGTGCCTTCAGGCTGCTGGGGGGCTCCTTCCCTAAATCTCTCCGTGTCTCTCTTCCTCTCTCTCTCTCTCTCTCTCTCTTTCTCTCTCTTTTTCTCTTTCTCTTTTTTCTTTTTCTCGTTCTATTTCTCTCCCTCGCGCGCTCTCTCTCACGCTCCCCCCCCATGCGTGTTTTCCCTCCCTCTCGCCCACTTGCCTCCTCTCTCCCCCTCGCTCTCTCACGCACTTGCCCCCTCTCTCCCCCTCGCTCTCTCACGCACTTGCCCCCCTCTCTCCCCCTCGCTTCTCTCCCCCTCTCTCCCCCTCTCTCCCCCTCTCTCCCCCTCGCTCTCCTCCCCCTCTCTCCCCCTCTCTCCCCCTCTCTCCCCCCTCGCTCTCTCCCCCTCTCTCCCCCCTCTCTCCCCCTCTCTCCCCCTCGCTCTCTCCCCCCTCTCTCCCCCTCTCTCCCCCTCTCTCCCCCTCGCTCTCTCCCCCTCTCTCCCCCTCTCTCCCCCCTCTCTCCCCCTCGCTCTCTCCCCCCTCTCCCCCTCTCTCCCCCTCTCTCCCCCTCGCTCTCTCCCCCTCTCTCCCCTCTCTCCCCCTCTCTCCCCCTCGCTCTCTCCCCCTCTCTCCCCCTCTCTCCCCCTCTCTCCCCCTCGCTCTCTTGCGTGCTTGCCCCCTCTCTCCCCCTCGCTCTCTCGCACGCTTGCCCCCTCTCTCCCCCTCACTGTCTCGCCCGCTTGCCCCCTCTGTCCCCCTCTCTCCCCCTCGCTCTCTCCCCCTCTCTCCCCCCTCGCTCTCTCCCCCCTCTCCCCCTCGCTCTCTCCCCTCGCTCTCTCCCCCTCTCCCCCTCGCTCTCTCCCCTCGCTCTCTCCCCCTCTCTCCCCCTCGCTCTCTCCCCCTCGCTCTCTCCCCCTCTCTCCCCTCGCTCTCTCGCGCGCTTGCCCCCTCTCTCCCCTCACTCTCTCGCGCGCTTGCCCCCTCTCCCCCTCGCTCTCTCGCCCACTTGTCCCCTCTCTCCCCCTCGCTGTCTTGCCCGCTTGCCCCCTCCCTCCCCCTCCCTCCCCCTCCCTCCCTCTCCCTCCCCCTCCCTCCCCCTCCCTCCCCCTCCCTCCCCCTCCCTCTCTCCCCCTCCCTCCCCCTCCCTCTCTCCCCCTCGCTCTCTCGCCCACTTGACCCCTCTCTCCCCCTCGCTGTCTCACCCGCTTGCCCCCTCTATCCCCCTCTCTCCCCCTCGCTCTCTCACGCACTTGCCCGTCTCTCCCCCTCGCTCTCTCGCGTGCTTGCCTCCTCTCTCCCCCTCGCTCTCTCACGCGCTTGCCCCCCTCTCTCCCCCTTGCTCTCTCGCCCACTTGACCCCTCTCTCCCCCTCGCTATCTCACCCGCTTGCCCCCTCTATCCCCCTCCCTCCCCCTCGCTCTCCCCCTCTCTTGCTTTAAACCCTCTTTTATCTCTGCTAAACCTGAGCAAGGCCTCAGTTGGAAGCTGCACATATCAAGATGTCGAGGTCCCTGAGGGGGCACAGCACAGTTCAATGAAGCACAAACGCCGTGTTGGGGTTGTTTTTGCTGGCACAGGGGAGGTTAAGGGGGCAATTTGAATGAAGTGTTTAAAATTATGAAGGGCCAGGGCAGAGTTAAGGCGTTAGAATCCCGGGGTTTCGTGATAGTTTAAAACTTAAGGGATTTAGCACAGAGTCGAATAATCTTTGTCATATGGGTGGTGAGACCATGGAACATACCCCCAGAGCTATCGATTCAAGCTATGGAGCATTTAGAAGTGTTTTGCTCCACAAGGAGACGGATTGCAGACAATTGGCGGAGGAACTAGAGGGCAATATGAGAATATATGTTACACAGCGAGTTGCTGTGATCTGGAAGGCGCTGCCTGAAAGGGCGGCGGAAGCAGATTCAATAGGAACAATTGGATAAATACTCGAAAAGGGAAAAAAAAATTGCAAGATCTCTGGGGAAGGAGCAGGGGAAGAGTGGGATCAATCGGAACGCTCTCCCAGAGAGCCCAGCTCCTTCTGAGCAGAAAGATTCCAAGTTGAATGAGAGGTTGAATGTAAGGTGGGTGTTAAAGGGATATTGATAACTGGCAGTAACTGCTCATGAGGAGGATAAACAACAGCGCGGAATAGTCAGGTCTAAAGAACCGGCCTCCATCTTGTAAATTCTGTTTCGATTTCCACCTGTTCTTCTCCGCTGGTTCCTCGGTCAACATTGTTACAGAGCACTGACAGCCTACAGCTATCTCTGTAACCTCCTCCAGCCCCTACAATCCTCCCTGTCTCTGTAACCTCCTCCAGTCCCTACACCCCTCCCTATCTCTGTAACCTCCTCCAGCCCCTACAATCCTCCCTGTCTCTGTAACCTCCTCCAGCCCCTACAATCCTCCCTGTCTCTGTAACCTCCTCCAGTCCCTACACCCCTCCCTATCTCTGTAACCTCCTCCAGTCCCTACAACCCTCCCTATCTCTGTAACCTCCTCCAGCCCCTACATCCCTCCCCTATCTCTGTAACCTCCTCCAGCCCCTACAACCCTCCCTATCTCTGTAACCTCCTCCAGCCCCTACAATCCTCCCTGTCTCTGTAACCTCCTCCAGTCCCTACAACCCTCCCTATCTCTGTAACCTCCTTCAACGCCTACAACCCTCCCTATTTTTGTAACCTCCTCCAGCCCCTACAACCCTCCCTATCACTGTAACCTCCTCAGCCCCTACAACCCTCCCTATTGTCTGTAACCTCCTCCAGCTCCTACAATCCTCCCTATCTCTGTAACCTCCTCCAGCCCCTACAATCCTCCCTGTCTCTGTAACCTGCTCCAGTCCCTACAACCCTCCCTATCTCTGTAACCTCCTCCAGTCCCTACAAACCCTCCCTATCTCTGTAACCTCCTCCAGCCCCTACATCCCTCCCTATCTCTGTAACTCCTCCAGCCCCTACAACCCTCCCTATCTCTGTAACCTCCTCCAGCCCCTACAATCCTCCCTGTCTCTGTAACCTCCTCCAGTCCCTACAACCCTCCCTATCTCTGTAACCTCCCTTCAACGCCTACAACCCCTCCCTATTTCTGTAACCTCCTCCAGCCCCTACAACCCTCCCTATCACTGTAACCTCCTCCAGCCCCTACAACCCTCCCTATCTCTGTAACCTCCTCCAGCCCCTACACCCCTCCCTATCTCTGTAACCTCCTCCAGCCTCTACAACCCTCCCTATCTCTGTAACCCTCCTCCAGCCCCTACAACCCTCCCTATCTCTGTAACCTCCTCCAGCCCCTACAACCCTCTCTATCTCTGTAACCTCCTCCAGCCCCTACACCCCTCCCTATCTCTGTAACCTCCTCCAGCCTCTACAACCCTCCCTATCTCTGTAACCTCCTCCAGCCCCCTACACCCCTCCCTATCTCTGTAACCTCCTCCAGCCTCTACAACCCTCCCTATCTCTGTAACCTCCTCCAGCCCCTACAACCCTCCCTATCTCTGTAACCTCCTCCAGCCCCTACAACCCTCTCTATCTGTGTAACCTCCTCCAGCCCCTACAATCCTCCCTATCTCTGTAACCCTCCTCCAGCCCCTACAACCCTCCCTATCTCTGTAATCTCCTCCAGCTCCTACAACCCTCCCTATCTCTGTAACCTCCTCCAGCCCCTACAATCCTCCCTATCTCTGTAACCTCCTCCAGCCCCTACACTCCTCCCTATCTCTGTAACCTCCTCCAGCCCCTACAACCCTCCCTATCTCTGTAACCTCCTCCAGCCCCTACACTCCTCCCTATCTCTGTAACCTCCTCCAGCCCCTACAATCCTCCCTATCTCTGTAACCTCCTCCAGCCCCTACACCCCTCCCTATCTCTGTAACCTCCTCCAGCCCCTACACCCGTCCCTATCTCTGTAACCTCCTCCAGCCCCTACACCCCTCCCTATCTCTGTAACCTCCTCCAGCCCCTTCAACCCTCCCTATCTCTGTAACCTCCTCCAGCCTCTACAACCCTCCCTATCTCTGTAACCTCCTCCAGCCCCTGCAACCCTCCCTATCACTGTAACCTCCTCAGCCCCTACAACCCTCCCTATCTCTGTAACCTCCTCCAGCCCCTACAATCCTCCCTGTCTCTGTAACCTCCTCCAGTCCCTACAACCCTCCCTGTCTCTAACCTCCTCCAACCCCTACAACCCTCCCTATCTCTGTAACCTCCTCCAGCCCCCCTACAACCCTCCCTATCTCTGTAACCTCCTCCAGCCCCTACAACCCTCCCTATCTCTGTAACCTCCTCCAGCCCCTACAGACCTCTGAGATCCCTGTTCTGCTCGAATTCCAGCCCCTTGAGCATCCCCTGATTCCCATCGCTCCACAGATGGCGGCCTGGCCCTTCAGCTGCCTGGGGGCCCTGAGCTCTGGAAATCCCTCCCTAAACCTCTCCCCCTCTCCCCCCTCTCCCGCTTCCTTTAACGTTCACCTTCCCGAACACTTGGCCGCCTGTCCCTCGTATTTCCTTATGTGGCTCGGCGTCAAACGTTGTCTCACCACGCTCTTGTGAAGCGGCTCAGGGCCGCCGTGGGCGCTCTGTAAATGCACGATGTCGTCGTAGTGAGTCTTGTGTTGTCCGGGCACGTCCAGGTTCACTCTGACCGAGAAAGGGATGAAACTAGGTGAGAAACTGAACGTGGAGCATTTGGAGGAAGAGAGGATGGAGGAAGCACAGCCGGGGAGGACTGGAGAAGCAGTGCCTGGGCCCGCGGAGGAGGTTGAAGATCACCTCCCGGCACTTACGACCGCAGGGTAAGGCACGGGAACGGGGGACTGGCAGCCGCTGTGACCCGTTGTGCATTGTGTTGCTACGGTGTGGCATTTTCTGACTCATATCTTAGCTGCGTTGTACCGCCTGAGTCCCAGTGGAAGTTTGGGCAGCACAGTCCAGTGGTATGTGATGCAGAGGCTAAATTACAAAGCAGGTCGTATTCCCTTGAGCATCAATGGTTAAGGAGCGATCTGATCGAGGGCTTTAAGACAATTAAAGGATTTGATTGGGTGGACAGAAACGATTTCCTCTGGTGGGTGGCGGGTATGGGGCTGTGTCGGGTAGGGGGTGGGGGGGGGTGGGGGAGGGGGGGGTGAGGCGGGCAAAGCCCAGAACGAGGGCACAGAAGCTTAAAGTGAGAGCCAGGCCGTTTGGGCTGATGTCTGGAAGCACTTCTTCACACCAAGGGGAGTGGAAACCCGGAACTCGTCACCCCCCCCACCACCACCACTGTCCCCACGCCCCCCCCCCCACCACCACCACCACCACTGTCCCCCTCCCACCACCACCACTGTTCCCCTCCCACCACCACCACCACCTCCCCCTGCTAAATGTTTTGAAGGACGAGGGGCCAATTCGACATTTCTAAACTGAGATCGATAGATTCTCTTTGTGGGTTACGGGGTTTCGGGGCTACCAAGCCGAGGCTGATAAGCTGGGAGTTAGGATACGGACCAGCTACGATCTGATTGTTCGGAGGGACAGGTTTGAGGGGCTGAATGGGCTTTTGGGTTCCTGTGCCCTGGGGAATCAGGGAAGGGGCAAGCAAGGGTGACCAGCCAAGCGAGTACTTTTCAAATGCAGGAAAAGCGGCAGCAGACTTGCGCACAGCAGGATCCCAGGGATAGCAATGCGGAAGTGGGGTTGGATGTGGTCCTTGCAAAGCTCCCTCGGTGGGGTTTCAACTCTCTCTCTCTCTCTCTCTCTCCGACAGGTCTTGCAGCCAGCCGCCGCTGTTCCAGCCCCCATGCGGTGGAGACCCCAGCAGCGCAGACTCACTGGCCGGGAGTCGGGAAACTGCGGACTCCCAGCGCGCCAGCTCAGACACTGGAGCCCACGGCCCGGAGCCTCCCTTCACGCACATCCCTGAGTTCACCTTCCGCCCTGGGGAGTTTGATGTCGTCCTCTGCATCGATTTTATTGAGACCACGGCGTATGTCAGTAGTCTCTCTGTCCCTCTCTGTCCTCCTCTGTCCCCCTGTCTATTAGTCTCTTTCTCTCTCTGCCTCTTGCTCTCTCTCCGTCTCTTTCTATCTCTCCCTCTCTCCCGCTCTCCCGCTCTCCCTCGCTCTTTCCCTCCATCTCTCCATCTCTCCCTCCATCACTCCCTCTCTCCCTCTCTCCCTCTCTCTCTCTCTCTCCCTTGTTCCCTCTCTCCCTCCCTCGCTCTCTCCCTCCCTCGCTCTCTCCCTCCCTCGCTCTCTCCCTCCCTCGCTCTCTCCCTCCCTCGCTCTCTCCCTCCCTCGCTCTCTCCCTCCCTCGCTCTCTCCCTCCCTCGCTCTCTCCCTCCCTCGCTCTCTCCCTCCCTCGCTCTCTCCCTCCCTCGCTCTCTCTCTCCCTCGCTCTCTCCCTCGCTCGCTCTCTCCCTCGCTCGCTCTCTCCCTCGCTCGCTCCCTCCCTCGCTCGCTCCCTCCCTCGCTCTCTCCCTCCCTCGCTCTCTCCCTCCCTCGCTCTCTCCCTCCCTCGCTCTCTCCCTCCCTCGCTCTCTCCCTCCCTCGCTCTCTCCCTCCCTCGCTCTCTCCCTCCCTCGCTCTCTCCCTCCCTCGCTCTCTCCCTCCCTCCCTCTCTCCCTCCCTCCCTCTCTCCCTCATTCTCTCGTTCCCTCTCTCCCTCCCTCGCTCTCTCCCTCTCTCCCTCTCTCCCTTTCTCCCTCGCTCCCTCTCTCCCTCGGTCCCTGTCTTCTCTCTCTCCACCTCTTCCTTCCTGCCTTCCCCCCCCCCCCCCGTGCTCTTACAGAGGCACATTGGGCAGAATGGCCTCCTTTTGTGTTGTCTCGGTCCCTGGTTCACCCTTCTCTTCCTCTCCCCCTTCTCCCTCAGCTCTCCTCCACTCCTCACCCCTCCTCCCCCTCTTCCTCCTCAATCCCCTCCCCCCCCCCCTCCGCCTTCCTCCTCCCATCCTGAAGGTGCTGCGCTCCCACTCGCGCTGGGCGCCAGGAGCACCAGCCCCACCCTGGGGGTGGCAGTCTTCACCTGTGAGTGACTGTTGGGGCGGGGTGGGGGGGGAATGGGGTCTGAGCTCAGCCTGCCCACTTCTTCACCGGGGAGCCAGCCGGCAGGGTCACGGCCTTGTGAACAGTAGTTGCAGTGGCTCTCGCCTCCCTCCTCCACCACCGCCCCCTCCAGGCCGGCTCTGAGCGTCACCGCACTGGGCAAAGTCAGAGACAACCAGATCAAGCCAGCGCTGCCCAGTGAGACACACTGAGCCCTGGAGGAGAGTCTTAAAAGGGTTAAACTCCGAGCACAGGTTGCCCAGACTCGGCTCCCAGTCCCTCCAGTGTAAAAGATGAAGGGGTGATCTAATCGAGGCCTTTGAGGTGATAATAAAAGCAGCATGAAAGGGAAAATGATTTCTTCCTATCTGATTCCTCACAGGGTTACAGACAGGGGACACGCCCTCTTACGTCAGCTTTATGTTAGATAGAGAGAAACTATTTCCCCTGGTAGCTGGGGTGGGTGGGGTGGGGGAGCGGGATGGGGATGGGGGCGTTGGTGATGGGAGTCCAGAACAAGGGGGCGAAACCTTCAAACGAGAGCCAGGCTGTTGAGGGGTGATGTCAGGAAGCACTTCTTTCACACAGAGGGGAGTGGGAATCTGGAACTCTTCTCCCCTCCCAGAAAAAGCTGCAAAGGCTGAGGGGGTTGATTGAAAATGTCAAAGAGAGCTTTGATAGATTTTTTTGCTGGGTGAGGGGGATAAAGGCTGAGCAGCCGAGGTGAGTAAACGGAGTTAAGACGCAGATCAGCCGCGAGCCAATTGATTGGTGGGACAGGATCGAGAGGGGCTGAATGACCTCCTGCCCTGAAGCCCCTGGGCAAATGTCCGTGGGCTCTTTGGCTTGGGGAAGCATCGCAGTGTCTGCTGCCCAGCGTCTACGGCTACGCGCCCCTGCAATCATGCCCCTGCACCCCCCCCCCCCCCACCCCCCACCCCGCCCTTTCCCGTCGTGCAGCCTCTGACCCTCGGCCTTGTCATTCTCCCAGTGGAGCGAGCCACAGGAAGCGGGAGCTGGTAACCGAACTGAAGAGGAGCCAGATCGAGTTCGACGTCCGCAAGCTTCACGTGGGGGATTTCCTCTGGGTTGCCCGCGAGAGGGTGCAGCACCAGCCAGGTACGAACAGCAGGGCGCTGCCAGTGTCCTCCTCCTCACTTTACGTTCCTCCTGCAAGGTTAGACCTACGACCAGCCAAGGTCCCAAACCCTTCGATTTCCATTAACACTGAAACACGGCAAGTTTCACGGTAAAATCCACAAATTAAAAGTGCTATTTGGAAATCGGAGTAGCCTAGACTGCGAGGTCAATAACCCACCAACGTTTCCTCTCCTGGACAGCCCCGTCCAATCCGAGATGGCTCCTGTTATTCCCATTCCTGCCTGACAAAGGCCCATTTTCCAGTAACTTTCCCCTTTCTCTCTCTCACTGCCTTCCCGAACAGGTAGACGCTCCAGCGAAGTTATATCAGCCTTCTCGGTGTGTCTTGCTGCACAAGCCGGTTTAGCAATTGCTTTAGTTCCTTTGACAGCTCGGTCCTTCAGTGTCCGCTCGGTCCTTCAGCGTCCGCTCGGTCCTTCAGCGTCCGCTCGGTCCTTCAGCGTCCGCTCGGTCCTTCAGCGTCCGCTCGGTCCTTCAGCGTCCGCTCGGTCCTTCAGCGTCCGCTCGGTCCTTCAGCGTCCGCTCGGTCCTTCAGTATCCTTGCTGAATTGTCCCATTGCCCTTTACCTCTTGGACCTATGAGAGATTTTTTACTTCCTCCTTGTTGAAGAATTGATTTAAAACAAGGGTTAATGCACCTGCATCCATGGCGATTGCTGTTTGTGTGCATTTCTGAGTAATGACAGAGTAATAAATCCCTTAGATCATCAGCAGGTTATTCTGTGGCTGCAACTGAACTAGACCAGCCATATAAACACTGTGGCTACAAGTGCAGGTCAGAATCCTGCGTCAGGTAATTCACCTCCTGACATCCCAAAGCCTGTCCACCATCTACAAGGCACAAGTCAGGAGTGTGATGGAATACTCCCCACTTGCCTGGATGAGTGCAGCTCCCACAACACTCAAGAAGCTCAATACCATCCAGGACAAAGCAGCCCCGCTTGATTGACACCACATCCACAAACATTCACTCCCCCCACCATTGACGCACAGTAGCAGCAGTGTGTGTACCATCTACAAAATGCACTGCAGCAACTCACCAAGGCTCCCTCAACAGCACCTTCCAAACCCATGACCACTACCACCTAGAAGGACAAGGGCAGCAGACACATGGGAACACCACCGCCTGCAAGTTCCCCTCCAAGCCACTCACCATCCTGACTTGGAAATATATCGGCCGTTCCTTCACTGTTACTGGGTCAAAATCCTGGAACCCCCTCCCTAACAGCGCTGTGGGTGTGTACCTACACCACAGGGACCGCAGCGGCTCAAGAAGATGGCTCACCCCCACCTTCTCAAGGGGCATTTAGGGATGGGCGATCAATGCTGGGCCCAGCCAGTGACGCCCACATCCCGTGAATGTATAAAAAAGTCTGATTTCTAATGTTAATTTGTCCGTGTTTGTTGGGGCACCAGGGTGGGTGTGATGTTTTTCTTTGTCACCATGCCCGTTAGATGAGAAGGTTGTCTTGGTCCGCTGTTCACTCCCCAGCAACACCATTCATTGCATCTGGCAATACGTTGCGTTGTTTGACACAGAAATGCACCAGGAGGCGCTCTGCAGAGGCACGAACGAAAAGAGCACAATCGCCGGTAATTGGTAGGGTCAAAGGACAGAGTCATAAGGAGGTTCTTAAAGGGAGGTGAAGAGAAGGGTGGGCTTTAGGGAAGGAAGTCCAGAGCGTGGGCACCAATGGCTGAAATCTCCTCCGATTCTGGCCTTTAGCAATCCCCCCGTCCACCCCCCAACCGATTGCCTTCACCCCACCATTGGCGGCCGTGCCTTCAGCTGCCTGGGGCTCTGAGCTCTGGAATTCCCTCCCCAAACCTCTCCGCCTCCCTCCCTCTCTCGTCCTTTTTAGCTGCTTCCGAAATCCGACCTCTTTGCCCAAGTTTTTGATCACTTGCCCCTCATACCTCCTCCCGGGACGTGCCACGGGGGTATTCCAGGTGCGCTATATAAATGCAGCTTATCGTCGACGGGCAGGACACGAGAGTTAGGGGAGCTCCAGGGGATGTCGCGCCGTTGGCTTGGTCTCCGTTGCCCTCTCCCCTATAAGCAGCAGCCTCTCCCCTTCCACCCGCAGGACAGCCGCAGACCCCCCGGGCCCGGGAACTGGTGCTCGAATACGTGGTGGAGAGGAAGAGGATGGACGACCTGTGCGGCAGCATCGTGGACGGACGCTTCCGGGAGCAAAAAGTGAGGAGAGTACCCCCCCCCCCCCCGCCTCCCGCAACACCCTCGGCCAGCGAGGCCCGCATCCCGTTCAATCCATTCGGACTTCCTGGTAGCGAGCGGCAGTGTAACATCGCCCCCTCTCTGTAAACGGAGAGTATTACCCAACACCGAGGGATCTGGGTGTCCTTGTACATGAATCACACAAAAGTTAGTATGCAGATGCAGCAAGTGATTCGAAAGGCAAATGGGATGTTGGCCTTCGTTACAAGGTGGGGGGGATTGAGCATAAAAGCTGGGAGGCCTTGCCACAACTGGACAGAGTGTTGGTGAGGCAGCACCTGGAGTACTGTGCCCAGTTTTGGTCCCCTCACTTAAGGAGGGATGTACTCACAATGGAAGCGGTTAAGGTTCACGCGGCCGATTCCCGGGATGAAGGGGGTTTGTCTTATGAGGAGAGGTTGAGCAGGTTGGGCCCTGTACCCACTGGACTTTAGAACAACGAGAGGTGATCTTATCGAAACATAAAAGATTCTGTGGGGGGGGGGGGGGGGTGCTCGACAGGGTGGATGCTGAGAGGATGTTTCCCCCTTGTGGAGGAATCTAGAACGAGAGGGAATCTAGAACGTGGGGAATCTAGAACGAGTGGGAATCTAGAACGTGGGGGACCTAGAACGAGGGGAGCTCAGTTTCAGACTAAGTTTAAGATGGAGATGAGGAATTTCTTCTCAGAGGGTCATCAGTCTGTGGAACCCTCTTCCCCAGAGAGCAGCGGAGGCTGGGGCACTGAGTATAGTCAAGGCTGAGTTAGACATTTTTAATTGACGAAGGAGTCGAGGATTATGCGGAAAGGAAATTGAGGATTATGCGGGACGGGCAGGAAAGTGAGTTGAGGCCACAATCAGATCAGCCATGATCTTATCGGATGGTGGAGCAGGCTCGAGGGGCCGAATGGCCTCCTCTTGTTTCTTATGCTCCAAGCGTGCTGGGGACAGATTTCACACGGCATTTCGACCCATGGGCCAGTGATATAGGCTGCACTGTCCAGATTAATACCCCCTTGTGCCCCCGCCAGAGGGCAGTCTCATTCCTTGGCACAGCGTAAATCTTTCACCCTCCTCCCCCCCTGTCTCCGCAGTTTCGAATGAAGCGCTGTGGGCTGCGGAATCGAATCTACCTGGTGGAGGACTGCAGCTTTGTCAAACACCTCAGCCTGCCAGAGAGCACATTGCAGCAGGCCATTGTCAACACACAGGTAAAGGATGCCCAGCACAATCGGCTGGAGCTGGCCGGGTGCTGCTCTTATCTGCTGTGGCTTGGGTTCTTGGAGTTATTCCTCTGCTGGCCTGAGTGAGGCGGTATTAGGTGTCTGACCTTCTGTTAGTGCACACAGGCAGCCAAGAGTTAACTCTTTTTTTTCTTTATGAGAAATGGGAGTCTTCGAGCTCCCCACGCCCTGATGATCAGGCGTTGCATGTGTGAGGGACCTCTGCGTTGAATGTGAACGCTGCTGCAGTTAGAATGCTCTATGGGGATGTTGCTGTATCCTGTTACAGCTACTGGGACAGATTCCACACTCGTGTGTCCCCATCCTCTCTCTCTCTCTCTCTCTCTCTCTCTCCCCCCCCCAGTCCTCACAATCTCTCTCTCTCTTTCTCTCTCATGACCCCTCCCTACCCCCCTCTCCCTTCCTCTCTCTCTCCCGCCCCTGTCCTCCCTCTTGCGCTTTCTATCTCTCTCCCTCCCTTTCTGTCTCCTCTCTCCCACGTGCCCCTGTTCTCCCTCCCCCTCTCTCCCTCCTCCTTCTCTCTTTCTGTCTCTCTCTCTCTCCCCTTCCCTCTCTCTCTCACGCACCTGTCCTTCCTCTTGCGCTCTCTCACTCTCCGTCCCTCTGTCTCCTCTCTCCCTCGTGGCCCCGTTCTCTCTCTCTCTCTCTCTCTCTCCTTCCCTCTGTCTCTCACACCCCTGTCCTTCCTCTCGCGCTCTCTCTCTCCCTCCCTCTGTCTCCTCTCTCCCTCATGCCCCCGTTCTCTCTCTCTCTTTCTCTCTCTCTCTCTCCTTCCCTCTCTCTCTCACGCCCCTGTCCTTCCTCTCGTGCTCTCTCTCTCTCTTTCTCCCTCTGTCTCCTTCTCTCTCCCTATGCCCCCGTTCTCTTTCTTTCTCTCTCTCTCTCCTTCCCTCTCTCTCACGCCCCTGTCCTTCCTCTCACGCTCTCTCTCTCTCTCCCTCCCTCTGTCTCCTTCTCTCTCCCTCATACCCCCGTCCTCTCTCTCTCTCTCTCTCTTTCTCTCTCTCTCTCCTTCCCTCTCTCTCACGCCCCTGTCCTTCCTCTCACGCTCTCTCTCTCTCCTTCCCTCTGTCTCCTTCTCTCTCCCTCATACCCCCGTTCTCTCTCTCTCTCTCTCCTTCCCTCTCTCTCTCACGCCCCTGTCCTTCCTCTCGCGCTCTCTCTCTCTCTCCCTCCCTCTGTCTCCTTCTCTCTCCCTCGTGCCCCCGTTCTCCCTACCCCCCTCTCTCTCCCTCCCTCCCTTTCTCTCGCGCCCTGTCCTTTTCTGACCTCCCGTGCCTGTACCCCCCTCGCTTGCCCCCCCTCTCTCCTCTTACTCTCCGTCTCTTCCCTTTTTTCCGCACCCATTTTTTCCATTTGTCTTTTCAAAATATCTTTGAAAAGCTGTGATAGTTTCCACTCGCATCTGAGGGGACCAACGGTGTAATAAATTGCTTAAACAAAGTGCTCCAGATGTGTCCCATTGTTAATCTTTAAACCGAGGCAGTTACCCACTCACCTCACGCTGGAAATGGATGTTGCTGACCTGCTGTATTGCTCCTTGTTAAGACCTATTTTTCGCTTTTGTATCTTTCCCCTGAAGGTTGTCGATGGATTTTTTGTTAAGCGGACCAAAGACGTAAAGGAATCAGCAGCTTACCTCACGATCATGACCAGATTCCTGCAGAATCTCTACCTGGTAGGTGCCAAGATCTTTAAAGAGTATTTGCACCACAGACACATCCCATTCGACCCGCCTGCTCCATGCTGGTGTTTATTCTCCACACGAGCCTCCTCCCACCCCACAAATCCTTGGATTCCCTTCTCCCTCATACAACTAGTGGCAAGTAACATTCACGCCACACAAGTGCCAGGCAATGGGCAATGACCATCTCCAACAAGAGAGAATTCAACAATCGCCCCTTCACGTTCAATGGCATTACCATCACTGAATCCCCCACTATTAACATCCTGAAGGGTTAGCATTGACCAGAAACTGAACTGGACTAGACATATAAATACTGTGGCTACAAGAGCAGGTCAGAGGCTGGGAATCCTGCGGAGAGTAACTCACCCCCTGACTCCCCAAAGCCTGTCCACCATCTACAAGGCACAAGTCAGGAGTGTGATGGAATACTCCCCACTTGCCTGGATGAGTGCAGCTCCCACAACACTCAAGAAGCTCGACACCATCCAGGACAAAGCAACCCCGCTTGATTGGCACCCCATCCACAACATTCACTCCCTCCACCACCGACGCACAGTAGCAGCAGTGCGTGTACCATCTATAAGATGCACTGCAGCAACTCACCAAGGCTCCTTAGACAGCACCTTCCAAACCCACGACCGCTACCATCTAGAAGGACAAGGGCAGCAGACACATGGGAACACCACCACCTGCAAGTTCCCCTCCAAGCCACTCACCATCCTGACTTGGAAATATATCAGCCATTCCTTGCATTCACTTGCATTTCCCCCAACTTAGTCTACTGCATTCATTGCTCTCAATGTGGTCTCCTCTACATTGGAGAGACCAAACGTAAACTGGGCGACCGCTTTGCAGAACACCTGCGGTCTGTCCGCAAGAATGACCCAAACCTCCCTGTCGCTTGCCATTTTAACACTCCACCCTACTCTCTTGCCCACATGTCTGTCCTTGGCTTGCTGCATTGTTCCAGGGAAGCCCAACGCAAACTGGAGGAACAACACCTCATCTTCCGACTAGGCACTTTACAGCCTTCCGGACTGAATATTGAGTTCAACAACTTTAGGTCTTGAGCTCCCTCCTCCATCCCCACCCCCTTTCTGTTTCCCCCTTCCTTTTGTTTTTTCCAATAAATTATATAGATTTTTCTTTTCCCACCTATTTCCATTTTTTTTTAAAATATTTTTAAATCTTTTATGCTCCCCCACCCCCACTAGAGCTATACCTTGAGTGCCCTACCATCCATTCTTAATTAGCACATTCGTTTAGATAATATCACCAACTTCAACACCTATGTGTTCTTTTGTTCTGTTGTTTGTGACATCTTTTGATGATCTGCTTCTATCACTGCTTGTTTGTCCCTACAACCACACCAACCCCCTCCACTTCTCTCTCTCTCTCTCTCTCTCTCTCTCTCTCTCTCCGCCCCCCCCCACCACACACACCTTAAACCAGCTTATATTTCAACTCTTTCTTGGACTCACTCAAGTTCTGTCGAAGGGTCATGAGCACTCGAAACGTCAACTCTTTTCTTCTCCGCCGATGCTGCCAGACCTGCTGAGTTTTTCCAGGTAATTCTGTTTCTGTTTTGGATTTCCAGCATCCGCAGTTTTTTTTGTTTTTATCTCAGCCATTCCTTCACTGTCGCTGGGTCAAAATCCTGGAACTCCCTCCCTAACAGCACTGTGGGTGTACCTACACCACAGGGACTGCAGAGGTTCAATAAGGCGGCTCACCACCCCCTTCTCAAGGGGCAATTAGGGATGGGCAATAAATGCTGGGCCCAGCCAACAAAGCCCACATCCCACAAATGAATAAATAAAGAGTTTCCCCCTTAAATTTGTCCACATTATTCACCTCGACCGCTCTGTGTGGGAGCGAGTTCCCCATTCTCACCACTCTCTGGGTGAAGACGCTACTCCTGACTTCCCGATTGGATTTATTAGTGACTATCTTCGATTGACGGTCCCCTAGTTCTGGCCTCAGTCACAAGTCTGGTTTTGGTCACTTTGATTAAGGAGGGGGTGTACTTGCTATGGAGGCAGTTCAGAGAAGATTCATTCGGCTGATTCCTGGGATGAAGGGGGTTTATTTTATGAGGACAGGTTGGGCCTGTATCCATTGGCGTTTAGAAGAATGAGAGGTGACCTTATTGAAGCACATAAGTTCCTGAGGGTGGGTGCAGAAAGGAAGCTTCACCTCGTGGAGGAATGTAGAACTAGGGAGCAAAATAATGGGTCTCCCCTTGAAGATGGAGGTGAGGAAATTTTTCTCAGAGGGTGGAGAATCTGCGCAACACTCTTTCCCTCAAAGAGAGGAGGCTGGGTCACTGAATATATTCAAGGCTGAGTTAGATTTTTAATCGATGAGGGAGTAAAAGGTTATGGGGGGTGCTGACAGGAAAGTGGAATCGAGGCTACAGTAAGATTATCCATGATCTGACTGGGGAGCAGGCTCGGGAATGTTTAAATGATTCCTCTATTATATTTCCCAGCAAAAGACGCTGTTGAGTTGCAGGAAAGAGGAACTGGCTGTCTGTAGCAGGAAGGACACCGACTCTGACACCCGGGTTCTCCTCACCTTCAGCGATTTCAACGAAGGAGCCATGAAAAACAGGGTGAGCAAGTCCTCTCCTCCTCTCGCTCATCGGCGCCGGCTGCTCGAGCCTGAAGGACTGACTGACTGACTGACTACCCGCAGAATAAACCTGTATTACAGACCATGGTAGCTCACGGAACCTTCGTACTACTGCTCCACCAGACTGTCCCTTTCTTCCAGTCTCATTGCTGAATGTCACCTTCCCACTCTGTAACCTCCTCCAGCCCCTACACCCCTCCCTATCTCTGTAACCTCCTCCAGCCCCTACACCCCTCCCTATCTCAGTAACCTCCTCCAGCCCCTACACCCCTCCCTATCTCTGTAACCTCCTCCAGCCCCTACACCCCTCCCTATCTTTGTAACCTCCTCCAGCCCCTACACCCCTCCCTATCTCTGTAACCTCCTCCAGCCCCTACACCCCTCCATATCACTGTAACCTCCTCCAGCACCTACAACCCTCCCTATCTCTGTAACCTCCACCAGCCCCTACACCCCTCCCTATCTCTGTAACCTCCTCCAGCCCCTACAACCCTCCCTATCTCTGTAACCTCCTCCAGCCCTTCACCACTTTCTAACTCTGACCTCCCATGCGTCCCGATTCCCATCGCTCCACCATTGGCGGCCATGCCTTCAGCTGCCTGGGGTCCTGAGCTCTGGAATTCCCTCCCTCAACTTCTCGGCCTCTCTCTCTCTCTCTCTCTCTCTCTCCTTCCTTTGAGACTGACCTTTGAACTGACCTCTTTGACGAAGCTTTTGGTCACCTGTTCCTAATATCTCCTCATAAAGGCAGACACACATTTCTCTGTCGTCTTTCACCACCCCAGGCCTTCCCGAATCACTTCCCGGGCAATTGAGTACTCAAAGTGTGGTCACTCTAGGAAAAGTGCACAGGAAGATCCCACAAACTGCAATATGATAACGACCCAAATCATCTCCCTCCGTTAACGTTGCTTCGGTGGCTTCGGTGCTCAGCTTTGTCCGCCCACGAGGCGCTTTATCATGATAAAGGCGTTACATCAATGCAGGGGCTGATTGGTGAATGTTGCTGTCGTTTTACAGGCACAGACTGTGAAGGAGGTATTTGCAAAGCAGTTGATGCAAATCAACGGCATCAGTGGAGAAAAAGCAGTTGCCATCCTCCGCCACTATGATTCGGTGGCCAGGTACGTGTCAGACCTGCTCTTCAGCACTCAGAGCGCAAGCCCCCGTTATCCGCCCTCCCCCAGCTCCGTAACGTCGCCAAGACACCTTCGACACTTCCACAGCACCTTCCAAACCCACAACCTCTACCACCTAGAAGGACAAGGGCAGCAGACACATGGGGACACCACCACCTGCAAGTTCCCCTCCAAACCACTCACCATCCTGACTTGGAAATATATCGGCCGTTCCTTCACTGTCGCTGGGTCAAAATCCTGGAACTCCCTCCCTAACAGCGCTGTGGGTGTACCTACACCACACGGACTGCTGTGATCAAGAAGGCGGCTCACCACCACCTTCTCAAGGGGCAATTAGGGATGGGCAATAAATGCTGGGCCCAGCCAGCGACGCCCACACCCCATGAATGAATATTCCCTCGATTGCCCATTCAACTTCCTTCTGTAATTGTTCATCATCTCTGCTTCCACCAGCCTTGTGAGGAGCGGGTTTGCTCCTGGAACTTTCACCCCTGCTTTCCTTAAGCTCCTGAGTATTCCAATGTCTTTCTGCGCAGCCTCCCACCTGCCACCCTCTGTAAACATCTCAGCTCTCCCAGGTAGCGCAACAAGTCCCCCTCACTCACTGACCCACCATATTCACCGACCTCCAATGCCTCTGTATTTAATTACATCCTCGTGTCCACAACTCCTCATGACCTCCTCATCCCCCCTCCCTATCTCTGTAACCACCTCCAGCCCCTCCAACCCTCCCTATCTCTGTAACTTCCTCCAGCCCCTACAACCCTCCCTAACTCTGTAACCACCTCCAGCCCCTACAACCCTCCCTATCTCTGTAACCACCTCCAGCCCCTACAACCCTCCCTATCTCTGTAACCTCCTCCAGCCCCTACACCCCTCCCTATCTCTGTAACCTCCTCCAGCCCCTACACCCCTCCCTATCTCTGTAACCTCCTCCAGCCCCTACACCCCTCCCTATCTCTGTAACCTCCTCCAGCCCCTACACCCCTCCCTATCTCTGTAACCTCTTCCAGCCCCTACAACCCTCCCTATCTCTGTAACCTCCTCCAGCACCTACAACACTCGGAGATCTCTGTGTTTCTTTAGCTCTGCCCTTGATGCGACAAATATTTGCAATGTGAGTACTCATGAGGCAAGCTGGGAAAAGCCCAGTCTAATATATATTTCAGATTGGCCCACTGCGCACTGCATGTCCCTGGCTGACCCTCTCACTGACTGACTGGTGTGTCACTGGCTGACCCTCTCACTGACTGTCTGGTGTGTCCCTGGCTGACCCCCTCACTGACTGGCGTGTCCCTGGCTGACCCTCTCACTGACTGACTGGTGTGTCCCTGGCTGACCCTCTCACTGACTGGTGTGTCCCTGGCTGACCCTCTCACTGACTGACTGGTGTGTCCCTGGCTGACCCTCTCACTGACTGACTGGCGTGTCCCTGGCTGACCCTCTGACTGACTGACTGGCGTGTCCCTGGCTGACCCTGTCACTGACTGGCGTGTCCCTGGCTGACCCTCTCACTGTCTGGCGTGTCCCTGGCTGACCCTCTCATTGACTGACTGGCGTGTCCCTGGCTGACCCTCTGACTGACTGGCGTGTCCCTGGCTGACCCTCTCACTGTCTGGCGTGTCCCTGACTGACCCTCTCACTGACTGACTGGCGTGTCCCTGGCTGACCCTCTCACTGTCTGGCATGTCCCTGGCTGATCCTCTGACTGACTGACTGGCGTGTCCCTGGCTGACCCTCTCACTGTCTGGCGTGTCCCTGGCTGACCCTCTCACTGACTGACTGGCGTGTCCCTGGCTGATCCTTTGACTGACCGGCGTGTCCCTGGCTGACCCTCTCACTGATTGGCGTGTCCCTGGCTGACCCTCTCACTGACTGGCATGTCCCTGGCTGACCTTCACACTGACTGACTGGCGTGTTCCTGGCTGATCCTCTGACTGACTGACTGGTGTGTCCCTGGCTAACCCTCTCACTGACTGGCATGTCCCTGGCTGACCCTCTCACTGACTGACCGGCGTGTCCCTGGCTGACCCTGTCACTGACCGGCGTGTCCCTGGCTGACCCTGTCACTGACCGGCGTGTCCCTGGCTGACCCTGTCACTGACCGGCGTGTCCCTGGCTGACCCTCTCACTGTCCGGCGTGTCCCTGGCTGACCTTCTCACTGTCCGGCGTGTCCCTGGCTGACCCTCTCACTGTCTGGCGTGTCCCTGGCTGACCCTCTCACTGTCTGGCGTATCCTTGGCTGACCCTCTCACTGACTGGCGTGTCCCTGGCTGACCATCTCACTGTCTGGCGTGTCCCTGGCTGACCCTCTCACTGACTGACTGGCGTATCCTTGGCTGACCCTGTCACTGACTGGCGTATCCTTGGCTGACCCTCTCACTGACTGGCGTGTCCCTGGCTGACCATCTCACTGTCTGGCGTGTCCCTGGCTGACCCTCTCACTGACTGACTGGCGTATCCTTGGCTGACCCTCTCACTGTCCGGCGTGTCCCTGGCTGACCCTCTCACTGACTGGCGTGTCCCTGGCTGATCCTCTCACTGACTGACTGGCGTATCCTTGGCTGACCCTCTCACTGTCCGGCGTGTCCCTGGCTGACCCTCTCACCGTCTGGCGTGTCCCTGGCTGACCCTCTCACTGACTGGCGTGTCCCTGGCTGACCCTGTCACTGACCGGTGTGTCCCTGGCTGACCCTATCACTGACCGGTGTGTCCCTGGCTGACCCTGTCACTGACCGGTGTGTCCCTGGCTGACCCTGTCACTGACCGGTGTGTCCCTGGCTGACCCTGTCACTGACCGGCGTGTCCCTGGCTGACCCTCTCACTGTCTGGCGTGTCTCTGGCTGACCCTCTGACTGACCGGCGTGTCCCTGACTGACCCTCTCACTGACTGACTGGCGTGTGCCTGACTGACCCTCTCACTGTCTGGCGTGTCTCTGGCTGACCCTCTGACTGACCGGCGTGTCCCTGGCTGACCCTCTCACTGACTGACTGGCCTGTGCCTGACTGACCCTCTCACTGACTGGCGTGTCCCTGACTGACCCTCTCACTGTCTGACCGGCGTGTCCCTGGCTGACCCTCTGACTGAACAGCATGTCCCTGGCTGACCCTGTCACTGACTGGCGTGTCCCTGGCTGACCCTGTCACTGACCGGCGTGTGCCTGACTGACCCTCTCAATGACTGGCGTGTCCCTGACTGACCCTCTCACTGACTGGCGTGTCCCTGACTGACCCTCTCACTGTCTGGCGTGTCCCTGGCTGATCCTCTGACTGACCGGCGTGTCCCTGGCTGACCCTCTCACTGACTGGCGTGTCCCTGGCTGACCGGCGTGTCCCTGGCTGACCCTCTCACTATCTGGCGTGTCCCTGGCTGACCCTCTCACTGACTGGCGTGTCCCTGGCTGACCCTCTCACTGACTGGCGTGTCCCTGGCTGACCCTCTCACTGTCTGGCGTGTCCTGGCTGACCCTCTCACTGGCGTGTCCCTGGCTGACCCTCTCACTGACTGACTGGCGTGTCCCTGGCTGATCCTCTCACTGACTGACTGGCGTGTCCCTGGCTGACCTTCTCACTGACTGGCGTGTCCCTGGCTGACCCTCTCACTGACTGACCGGCGTGTCCCTGGCTGACCCTCTCACTGACCGGCGTGTCCCTGGCTGACCCTGTCACTCACCGGCGTGTCCCTGGCTGACCCTGTCACTCACCGGCGTGTCCCTGGCTGACCCTGTCACTCACCGGCGTGTCTCTGGCTGACCCTGTCACTCACCGGCGTGTCCCTGGCTGACCCTCTCACTGTCTGGTGTGTCCCTGGCTGACCCTCTCACTGTCTGGTGTGTCCCTGGCTGACCCTCTCACTGTCCGGCGTGTCCCTGGCTGACTCTGTCATTCACCGGCGTGTCCCTGGCTGACCCTCTCACTGTCTGGCGTGTCCCTGGCTGACCCTGTCATTCATCGGCGTGTCCCTGGCTGACCCTGTCACTCACCGGCGTGTCCCTGGCTGACCCTTTCACTGACTGACTGGCGTGTCCCTGGTTAACCCTCTCACTGTCTGGCGTGTCCCTGGCTGCCCCTCTCATTGACTGGTGTGTCCCTGGCTGACCCTCTCACTGACTGACTGGCGTGTCCCTGGCTGACCCTCTCACTGACTGACTGGCGTGTCCCTGGCTGACCCTCTCACTGACCGGCGTGTCCCTGGCTGACCCTCTCACTATCTGGCGTGTCCCTGGCTGACCCTCTCACTGACTGGCGTGTCCCTGGCTGACCCTCTCACTGACTGGCGTGTCCCTGGCTGACCCTCTCACTGTCTGGCGTGTCCTGGCTGACCCTCTCACTGGCGTGTCCCTGGCTGACCCTCTCACTGACTGACTGGCGTGTCCCTGGCTGATCCTCTCACTGACTGACTGGCGTGTCCCTGGCTGACCCTCTCACTGACTGGCGTGTCCCTGGCTGACCCTCTCACTGACTGACCGGCGTGTCCCTGGCTGACCCTCTCACTGACCGGCGTGTCCCTGGCTGACCCTGTCACTCACCGGCGTGTCCCTGGCTGACCCTCTCACTCACCGGCGTGTCCCTGGCTGACCCTGTCACTCACCGGCGTGTCCCTGGCTGACCCTGTCACTCACCGGCGTGTCCCTGGCTGACCCTCTCACTGTCTGGTGTGTCCCTGGCTGACCCTCTCACTGTCCGGCGTGTCCCTGGCTGACCCTGTCATTCACCGGCGTGTCCCTGGCTGACCCTCTCACTGTCCGGCGTGTCCCTGGCTGACCCTGTCATTCACCGGCGTGTCCCTGGCTGACCCTGTCACTCACCGGCGTGTCCCTGGCTGACCCTTTCACTGACTGACTGGCGTGTGCCTGGCTAACCCTCTCACTGTCTGGCGTGTCCCTGGCTGCCCCTCTCATTGACTGGTGTGTCCCTGGCTGACCCTCTCACTGACTGACTGGCGTGTCCCTGGCTGACCCTCTCACTGACTGGCGTGTCCCTGGCTGACCCTCTCACTGACTAGCGTGTCCCTGGCTGACCCTCTCATTGACTGGTGTGTCCCTGGCTGACCCTCTCACTGACTGACTGGCGTGTCCCTGGCTGACCCTCTTACTGTCTGGCGTGTCCCTGGCTGACCCTCTCACTGTCTGGCGTGTCTCTGGCTGACCCTCTCACTGTCTGGCGTGTCCCTGGCTGACCCTCTCACTGACTGGCGTGTCCCTGGCTGACCCTCTCACTGACTGGCGTGTCCCTGGCTGACCCTCTCACTGACTGGCGTGTCTCTGACTGACCCTCTCACTGTCTGGTGTGTCCCTGGCTGACCCTCTCACTGTCTGGTATGTCCCTGGCTGGCTCTCTCACTGTCTGGTGTGTCCCTGGCTGACCCTCTCACTGTCTGGCGTGTCCCTGGCTGACCATCTCACTGACCGGCGTGTCCCTGGCTGACCCCCTGCGTTTCTGATTGGCTGCGTTTCTGATTGGCTGCGTTTCTGATTGGCAGCCTGATGAAAGCCTATGAGGAGTGTCCAACTGCCGGAGGGAGGGAGAAGTTGCTGTCTAACATCAAGTGTGGCAACACACAACGGTAAGCACTCTTTTTGCCACATCCCCCACCATCGGAAGAGATTTATGGAGTAGGTGGCGGAATTAGATTTGATCCCCACTGAAGGGACACAGAGTTATGAGTGAAGTGCCCTTCCTGTAACTTGATTCTCGCCAACCATGGCTCAGTCACACTCTCACCTCCGAGTCAGAAAAGCCCTGGCTTCGAATCCCACGCCAGAGACTGGAGCTCCGAATCCAGGCCGACACCCCCAGCACTGGTACTGGAGGATTCCTTCATCGCATTGTCCGAGATGCCATTTTAAACCGAGGCCCCCGTCTGCCCTCTTCGGGTGGGTGTAAAAAATCCCACGGCCACTATTGGAAGGAGAGCGGGGGAAGTTGGGAGCTGGGGAGTGGGTTCTCCCAGCTGACGCGGGGCCAATATTCATCCCTCAACCAACATCACTCAAAACAGGCCGTCTGGGTCATTCTCAACATCGCTGTTTGTGGGAGCTTGCTGTGCGCAAATTGGCTGCCGCCTGTCCAACATTTACAGCACTTTGGGGTGGGGGGGGGTGGTGGGGAAAGGGAAGTACTTAATTGGCTGCTGAGGCGGTGAAAGGCGCTATAGAAATGCACAGTTTTCTTTTTAAAATACCGTATGTTAATCGACTGCTCGAATATTTTTCTTCCCAGAAACCTGGGCCCCCGCACTCAGCAAGACCGTGTCCTCAGCTGTATTGCACCGAAGGGCCTCTGTGCTGAGCGCGCTCGACATCCCAGCCAACCCCGGCCAAAATCGGGGAGCCCAGTCCGGACGCTCGGGAAACATCCACAGGCCCCGGTGCTGCTCTCGGCCAGGTCCCTTCTTCCCCCTTCCTTCAGTCGAGCCGCCTGACCGATGGACCTCGGGCCTGCGGACGATCCACTCCCCCGCGTCACTTCACCGCCGTTCCCGGGACCGGACCGGACCCCGAGGGAGTGGGGGAGTGGGTAGGGGGGGGGGGGAGGAGAAC
>JANJGN010005210.1:0-25446 GCA_026770705.1 Isurus oxyrinchus
CACACTCTCTCTCTCTCTGCTGGGAGACACACTCTCTCTCTCTCTCTGCTGGGAGACACACTCTCTCTCTCTCTCTGCTGGGAGACACTCTCTGCTGGGAGACACACCTCACTCCCTGCTGGGAGACACACTCTCTCTCTCTGCTGGGAGACTCTCTCTCTGCTGGGAGACACTCAGCTGGGAGACACTCTGCTGGGAGACAAGCTCTCTGCTGGGAGACACTCTGCTGGGAGACCACTCTCTCTCTGCTGGGAGACACTCTCTCTCTGCTGGGAGACACTCTCTCAATCTCTGCCGAGAGACGCTCTCTCTCTCTCTGCTAGGAGGCACTCTTCACTCTGCTGTGAGACGCTCTCTCTCTGCTGGGAGACCGCTCTCTGCCTCCCTCTCTGCCGGGAGACACACTCTCCCTCTCTCTCCGCCGGGAGACTCTCTCTCTCTCTCTGCTGGGAGACATACCCTCTCCCTGTGCTGGGAGACACACTCTCTCTCTCTGCTGGGAGACACACTCTCTGCTGGGAGACACACTCTCCTCCCTGCTGGGAGACACACTCTCTCCGCTGGGAGACCACTCCCTCGGCTGGGAGACATGCTCTCTGCTGGGAGGACACTTTCTGCTGGGAGGACTCTCTCTGCTGGGAGACACTCTCTCTCTGCTGGGAGACACTCTCTCTCTGCCGGGGAGACACTCTCTCTCTGCCGGGAGACACTCTCTCTCTGCCGGGAGACACTCTCTCTCTGCCGGGAGACACTCTCTCTCTGCCGGGAGACACTCTCTCTCTGCCGGGAGACACTCTCTCTCTGGCCGGGAGACACTCTCTCTCTGCCGGGAGACACTCTCTCTCTGCCGAGAGACACTCTCTCTCTCTGCTAGGAGGACACTCTCATTCACTCTGCTGGGAGACGCTCTCTCTCTGCTGGGAGACGCTCTCTCTCTGCTGGGAGACACTCTCTCTCCTGCTGGGAGACACTCTCCTCACTCTCTCTGCCGAGAGACACTCTCTCTCTCTGCTAGGAGGCACTCTTCACTCTGCTGTGAGACGCTCTCCTCTCTGCTGGGAGACGCTCTCTGCCTCCCTCTCTGCCGGGAGACACGCTCTCCCTCTCTCTCCGCCGGGAGGACACTCTCTCTCTCTCTGCTGGGAGACACACTCTCTCCCAATACTGGGAGACACACTCTCTCTCTCTGCTGGGAGACACACTCTCTGCTGGGAGACACACTCTCTCCTGCTGGGAGACACACTCTCTCTGCCAGGAGACGCTCTCTGCCTCCCTCTCTGCCGGGAGACACGCTCTCCCTCTCTCTCCGCCGGGAGACACTCTCTCTCTCTCTGCTGGGAGACACACTCTCTCCCTGTGCTGGGAGACACTCTCTCTGCTGGGAGACACACTCTCTCTCTGCTGGGAGACACACTCTCTCTCTGCTGGAGACACACTCTCGCTCTGCTGGGAGACACACTCTCTCTCTGCTGGGAGACACTCTCTCTCCCTGTGCTGGGAGACACTCTCTCTGCTGGGAGACACTCTCTCTGCTGGGAGACACACTCTCTCTCTCGCTCTGCTGGGAGATTCTCTCTCTCTGCTGGGAGATACTCTCTCTCAATCTCTCTCTCTGCTGGGAGACACACTCTCTGCTGGGAGACACTCACTCTCTGCTGGGAGACACTCACTCTCTGCTGGGAGACACTCACTCTCTGCTGGGAGACTCTCTCTTTCTCGCTGCTGGGAGACACTTTCTCTGCTGGGCGACACGGCTGGAAGACACTCTCTCTCTCTGCTGGGAAACACACTCTCTCTCTCTCTCTCTGCTGGGAGACACTCTCTCTCTCTGCTGGGAGGACACTCTCTCTGCCGGGAGACACACACTCTCTCTCTCTGCTGGGAGACACACCTCTCGCTCTCTCTGCTGGAAGACACTCTGCTGGGAGGACACTCACTCTCTCTCCTGCTCGGAGACACTCTCTCTGCTGGGAGACACTCTCTGCTGGGACACTCTCTGCTGGGAGACACTCTCCCTCACTTTGCTGGGAGACACACGCTCTCTGCTGGGAGGACACTCTCTCTGCTGGGAGGACACTCTCTCTGCTGGGAGGACACTCGTTCGTTCTCCCTGCCCCTCTGCTGGGAGCCAGTCACTCCCTCTCTCTGCTGCGAGATATTCATTCATTCTCCCTCACACGCACTCTCTGCTGGGAGACATTCACTCTATCTCTGCTCGAAGGCACTCACTCGCTCGCCCTCCCAATGCTGGGAGGCACTCACTTGCTCCCTCTGCTGGGAGGCACTCACTCTCCCCTCTGCTGGGAGGCATGCACTCACCCTCTGCTAGGAGGCATGCACTCACCCTCTGCTGGAAGGCATGCACTCAACCTTATCTGCTGGAAAATGTGCACTCAACCTCTCTGCCAGAAAAAACGCACTCATTCTCTCTGCCGGGAAACGCGCACTCACTCTCTCAGCCGGGAAAAGCGTACTCACTCCCTCACTTCTCCTGCTGGTAATTACTGGCTCGCTCTCCCTTTCTCTGCTGAGACACTCACTCGCTCGCCCCCTCTCCTGGAAAACACTCACTCACTCTCTCCACCTCTGCTGGGAGATACTATCTCTGCTGGCAGACACTCTGCTGGAAGACACTCTCTGCTGGGAGACACTGCTGGGAGACACACACTCTCTGCTGGGAGGCACTCTCTCTCTGCCATGAGAGACTGTCTCTCACACTCCCTTTCTCTCTCTGCTGAGATACTCACTCACTTGCTCCCTCTCCTGGAAAACACTCACTCTCTCCACCTCTGCTGGGAGACACTCTCTCTTAGCTGGAAGACACTCTGCCAGGAGGCACGCTCTCTCTCCGATGGGAGGCACACTCTCTCTACGATGGGAGGCACACTCTCTCTCTCTCCCTCTGCCGGGAGACACTCCCTCTCTCACTCCTTCTGCCGGGAGACACTCTCCCTCTGCCGGGAAACACTCTCCCTCTGCCGAGAGACACTATGTTGGGAGACACACTCTCTCTGCCGGGAGACACACACTCTCCCTGCTGGGAGACACTCTCTCTCCCTGCTGGGAGACACTCACTCTCCCTGCTGGGAGACACTCACTCTCCCTGCTGGGAGACACACACTCTCCCTGCTGGGAGACTCTCTCTCTCTACTGGGAGACTCTCTCTGCTGGGAGACACTCTGCTGGGAGACACTCTGCTGGGAGACACTTTCTCTCTGCTGGGAGACATTCTCTGCTGGGAGACACTCTGCTGGCAGACACTCTTTCTGCTGGGAGACTGGTGGAAGACAAGCTCTCTGCTGGGAGACACCCTTGCTGCTGGGAGACTCTCTCTGCTGAGAGACTCTCTGCTGGGAGACAAGCTCTCTGCTGGGAGACAGACACACTCTGCTGGGAGACTCTCTCTGCTGGGAGACAAGCTCTCTGCTGGGAGACAAGCTCTCTGCTGGGAGACACTGCTGGGAGACACGCTGCTGGCAGACACTCTCTATGCTGGGAGACAAGCTCTCTGCTGGGAGACAAGCTCTCTGCTGGGAGACACTCTCTATGCTGGGAGACACTCTCTCTGCTGGGAAACACTCTGCTGGGAGACTCTGCTGGCAGACTCTGCTGGGAGACTCTGCTGGCAGACTCTGCTGGCAGACACTCTCTGCTGGCAGACACTCTCTGCTGGCAGACACTCTCTGCTGGCAGACACTCTCTGCTGGCAGACACTCTCTGCTGGCAGACACTCTCTGCTGGCAGACACTCTCTGCTGGCAGACACTCTCTGCTGGCAGACACTCTCTGCTGGCAGACACTCTCTGCTGGCAGACACTCTCTGCTGGCAGACACTCTCTGCTGGCAGACACTCTCTGCTGGCAGACACTCTCTGCTGGCAGACACTCTCTGCTGGCAGACACTCTCTGCTGGCAGACACTCTCTGCTGGCAGACACTCTCTGCTGGCAGACACTCTCTGCTGGCAGACACTCTCTGCTGGCAGACACTCTCTGCTGGCAGACACTCTCTGCTGGCAGACACACTCTGCTGGGAGACACTCTCTGCTGGCAGACACTCTGCTGGCAGACACTCTACTGGCAGACACTCTCTCTGCTGGGAGACAAGCTCTCTGGTGGGAGACAAGCTCTCTGCTGGGAGACACGCTCTCTGCTGGGAGACACGCTCTCTGCTGGGAGACACTCTGCTGGGAGACACTCTGCTGGGAGACACTCTGCTGGGAGACACTCTGCTGGGAGACACTCTGCTGGGAGACACTCTGCTGGGAGACACACGCTCTCTGCTGGGAGACACACGCTCTCTGCTGGGAGACACGCTCTCTGCTGGGAGACATGCTCTCTCTCTGCTGGGAGACACGCTCTCTCTCCGCCGGGAGACACGCTCTCTCTCCGCCGGGAGACACGCTCTCTCTCTGCAGGGAGGCACTCTCTCCCTCTCTCTCTGCAGGGAGGCTCTCTCTCCCTCTCTCTCTGCCGGGAGGCACTCTCTCCCTCTCTCTCTGCTGGGAGGCACTCTCTCCCTCTCTCTCTGCCGGGAGGCACTCTCTCCCTCTCTCTCTGCCGGGAGGCACTCTCTCCCTCTCTCTCTGCCGGGAGGCATTCTCTCTGCTGGGAGAAACACTCTCTCTGCTGGGAAACACACTCTCTCTGCCAGGAGACGCTCTCTGCCTCCCTCTCTGCCGGGAGACACGCTCTCCCTCTCTCACCGCCGGGAGACACTCTCTCTCTCTCTCTCTCTCTGTGCTGGGAGACACATTCTCTCCCTGTGCTGGGAGACACACTCTCTCTCTCTGCTGGGAGACACACTCTCCCCCTGCTGGGGACACACACTCTCCTCCTGCTGGGAGACACACTCTCTCCCTGCTGGGAGACACACTATCTCGCTGCTGGGAGCAACTCTCTCTCTCTCTGCTGGGAGACCCTCTCACTCTGCTGGGAGACACTCTGCTGGGAGACACTCTGCTGGGAGACACTCTGCTGGGAGACACTCTGCTGGGAGACACTCTGCTGGGAGACACTCTGCTGGGAGACTCTTTCTGCTGGGAGACATTCTCTCTCTGCTGAGAGACACTCTGCTGGCAGACACTCTGCTGGGAGACTGCTGGGAGACAAGCTCTCTGCTGGGAGACACCCTTGCTGCTGGGAGACTCTCTGCTGGGAGACTCTCTCTGCTGGGAGACACACTCTCTGCTGGGAGACACACACTCTCTGCTGGGAGACTCTGCTGGGAGACAAGCTCTGCTGGGAGACAAGCTCTGCTGGGAGACACACTCTCTGCTGGGAGACACCCTGCTGGCAGACACTCTCTCTGCTGGGAGACAAGCTCTCTGCTGGGAGACACACTCTCTGCTGGGAGACACACTCTCTGCTGGGAGACACACTGCTCGGAGACAAGCTCTCTGCTGGGAGACACTCTGCTGGAAGACTCTCTGCTGGCAGACACTCTGCTGGGAGACAAGCTCTCTGCTGGGAGACACACTGCTGGCAGACACTCTCTCTGCTGGTAGACAAGCTCTCTGCTGGGAGACACTCTCTGCTGGGAGACACTCTCTGCTGGGAGACACTCTGCTGGGAGACAGTCTGCTGGCAGACACTCTCTGCTGGGAGACAAGCTCTCTGCTGGGAGACACACTCTCTGCTGGGAGACACACTCTCTGCTGGGAGACACACTCTCTGCTGGGAGACACTGCTGGGAGACACTCTCTGCTGGGAGACACATGCTCTCTGCTGGGAGACATGCTCTCTCTCTGCTGGGAGACACGCTCTCTCTCCGCCGGGAGACACGCTCTCTCTCCGCCGGGAGACACGCTCTCTCTCCGCCGGGAGACACACTCTCTCTCCGCCGGGAGACACGCTCTCTCTCCGCCGGGAAACACGCTCTCTCTCTGCCGGGAGACACGCTCTCTCTCTGCCGGGAGACACGCTCTCTCTGTGCAGGGAGGCACTCTCTCCCTCTCTGCCGGGAGGCTCTTTCTCCCTCTCTCTCTGCCGGGAGGCACTCTCTCCCTCTCTCTCTGCCGGGAGGCACTCTCTCCCTCTCTCTCTGCCGGGAGGCACTCTCTCCCTCTCTCTGCCGGGAGGCATTCTCTCTGCTGGGAGAAACACTCTCTCTGCTGGGAGAGACTCTCTCTGCCAGGAGACGCTCTCTGCCTCCCTCTCTGCCGGGAGACACGCTCTCCCTCTCTCTCCGCCGGGAGATACTCTCTCTCTCTCTCTGCTGGGAGACACACTCTCTCCCTGTGCTGGGAGACACACTCTCTGCTGGGAGACATTCTCGCTCTCTGCTGGGAGACACACTCTCTCTCTCGCTCTGCTGGGAGATTCTCTCTCTCTCTCTGCTGGGAGATACTCTCACTCAATCTCTCTCTGCTGGGAGACACTCTCTGCTGGGAGACACTCTGCTGGGAGACACATGCTCTGCTGGGAGACTCTCTGCTGGGAGACACTCTCTTTCTCTCTGCTGGGAGACACTTTCTCTGCTGGGCGATACGGCTGGGAGACACTGCTGGGAAACACACTCTCTCTCTGTTGGGAGACACTCTCTCTGCTGGGTGATACTCTCTGCCAGGAGACACACAATCTCTCTCTGCTGGGAGACGCACCTCTCTCTCTCTCTTCTGGAAGACACTCTCTGCTGGGAGACACTCTCTCTCTCTCTCTGCTGGGAGACACTCTCTCTCTCTCTCTCTGCTGGGAGACACTCTCTGCTGGGAGACACTCTCTCTCTGCTGGGAGACACTCTCTCTCTGCTGGGAGACACTCTCTGCTGGGAGACACTCTGCTGGGAGACACTCTGCTGGGAGACACTCTGCTGGGAGACACTCTGCTGGGAGACACTCTCCCTCACTCTGCTGGGAGACACACTCTCTCTGCTGGGAGACACTCTCTGCTGGCTGACACTTTCTCTGTGCTGGGAGACACTCTCTGCTGGGCGACACTCTCTCTGCCGGGAGACACTCACTCTCTGCTGGGAGACACTCACTCTCCCTCTCTCTGCTGGGAGACACTCACTCACTCACCCTCTCTCTACTGGGAAACACTCGCGCTCTCATCCTCGGCTGGGAGACACTCACTCACTCTCTCCCCCTCTCTGCTGGGAAACAATTGCTCTCCCCTCTGTCTGCTGAGAAACAGGCTCATTCCCTCTCTGCTGGGAGACACTCATTCGTTCTCCCTGCCCCTCTGCTGGGAGACACTCACTTTCTCTGCTGGGAGACAGTCACTCTCTCTCTCTGCTGTGAGACATTCATTCATTCTCCCTCACACGCACTCTCTGCTGGGAGACATTCACTCTATCTCTGCTCGAAGGCACTCACTCGCTCGCCCTCCCAATGCTGGGAGGCACTCACTTGCTCTCCCTCTGCTGGGAGGCATGCGCTCGCTCCCTCTGCTGGGAGGCACTCACTCTCGCCTCTGCTGGGAGGCATGCATTCACCCTCTCTGCTGGAAAATGCGCACTCAACCTCTCTGCCAGAAAAAACGCACTCATTCTCTCTGCCGGGAAACGCGCACTCACTCTCTCAGCCGGGAAAAGCGTACTCACTCCCTCACTCTCCCTGCTGGTAAATACTTGCTCGCTCTCCCTTTCTCTCTCTGCTGAGACACTCACTCGCTCGCCCCCTCTCCTGGAAAACACTCACTCACTCTCTCCACCTCTGCTGGGAGATACTATCTCTGCTGGCAGACACTCTGCTGGAAGACACACACTCTCTGCTGGGAGGCACTCTCTCTCTGCCATGAGAGACTGTCTCTCGCTGTCCCTTTCTCTCTCTGCTGAGACACTCACTCACTTGCTCCCTCTCCTGGAAAACACTCAGTCTCTGCCCCTCTGCTGGGAGACACACTCTCTTAGCTGGAAGACACTCTGCCGGGAGGCACACTCTCTCTCCGACGGGAGGCACACTCTCTCTACGACGGGAGGCACACTCTCTCACTCTCTCTGCCGGGAGACACTCCCTCTCTCACTCCTTCTGCCGGGAGACACTCTCCCTCTGCCGGCAGACATTCTCCCTCTGCCGAGAGACACTCTCCCTCTGCCGGGAGACACTATGTTGGGAGACACACTCTCTCTCTCTGCTGGGAGACACTGTCTGCTGGGAAACACACTCTGTGCTGGGAGACTCTCTCTGCTGGGAAATACTCTCTCTGCCGGGAAACACACACTCTCTCTCTCTGCTGGGAGAGACACACTCTCTCTCTCTGCTGGAAGACACTCTCTGCTGGGAGACACTCTCTCTCTCTCTCGCTCTGCTCGGAGACAGTCTTTCTGCTGGGAGACACTCTCTCTGCTGGGAGACACGATCTCTCTCTCTGCTGGGAGACACTCTGCCGGGAGACACTCTCCCTCTCACTGCTGGGAGACTCTCTCCGCTGGGAGACACTCCCTCGCTGCTGGGAGACACTCTCTCTCTTTCTCTCTGCTGGGAGACACTCTCTCTGCCGGGAGACACTCTCTCTGCCGGGAGACACTCTCTCTCCCTCTCTCTGCTGGGAGACACTCACTCACCCTCTCTCTACTGGGAAACACTCGCGCTCTCATCCCTCGGCTGGGAGACACTCACTCGCTCTCTCCCCTCTCTCTGCTGGGAGACACTCTCTCCGCTGGGAGACACTCTCTCCGCTGGGAGACAATCCCTCGGCTGGGAGACATGCTCTCTGCTGGGAGACTCTCTGCTGGGAGACACTCTCTGCTGGGAGACACTCTCTCTGCTGGGCGACACGCTCTGCTGGGCGACACTCTCTGCTGGGAAACACACACTCTCTGCTGTGAGGCACTCTCTCTGCTGGAAAATACTCTCTCACTCTCTCTGCCGAGAGACACTCTCTCTCTCTGCTAGGAGGCACTCTCATTCACTCTGCTGTGAGACGCTCTCTCTCTGCTAGGAGACGCTCTCTGCCTCCCTCTCTGCCGGGAGACACGCTCTCCCTCTCTCTCCGCCGGGAGACACTCTCTCTCTCTCTCTCTCTCTCTCTGCTGGGAGACACACTCTCTCCCTGTGCTGGGAGACACACTCTCTCCCTGTGCTGGGAGACACACTCTCTCCCTGTGCTGGGAGACACACACTCTCTCCCTGTGCTGGGACACACACTCTCTCCCTGTGCTGGGAGACACACTCTCTCCCTGCTGGGAGACACTCTCTCTCCCTGCTGGGAGACACTCTCTCTCTCTGCTGGGAGACACTTTGCTGGGAGACACTCTGCTGGGAGACACTTTCTCTCTGCTGGGAGACACTTTCTCTCTGCTGGGAGACATTCTCTCTCTGCTGGCAGACATTCTCTGCTGGCAGACACTCTCTCTGCTGGGAGACAAGCACTCTGCTGGGAGACAAGCACTCTGCTGGGAGCCACCCTTGCTGCTGGGAGACTCTGCTCGGAGACTGTCTGCTGGCAGACACTCTCTCTGCTGGGAGACAAGCTCTCTGCTGGGAGACACACTCTCTGCTGGGAGACACTCTCTGCTGGGAGACACACACTCTCTGCTGGGAGACACACTCTCTGCTGGGAGACACACTCTCTGCTGGGAGACAAGCTCTGCTGGGAGACACACATTCTCTGCTGGGAGACACTGCTGGGAGACTCTCTGCTGGCAGACACACTCTCTGCTGGGAGACACACTCTCTGCTGGCAGACACTCTCTCTGCTGGCAGACACTCTCTCTGCTGGGAGATAAGCTCTCTGCTGGGAGACAAGCTCTGCTGGAAGACAAGCTCTGCTGGGAGACACACGCTCTCTGCTGGGAGACACGCTCTCTGCTGGGAGACATGTTCTCTCTCTGCTGGGAGACACGCTCTCTCTCCGCCGGGAGACACGCTCTCTCTCCGCCGGGAGACACGCTCTCTCTCCGCCGGGAGACACGCTCTTTCTCCGCGTGAGACACGCTCTCTCTCTGCCGGGAGACACGCTCTCTCTCTGCTGGGAGACACTCTCTCTCTGCCGGGAGACACTCTCTCTCTGCCGGGAGACACTCTGCCGGGAGACACTCTCTCTCTGCCGAGAGACACTCTCTCTCTCTGCTAGGAGACACTCTCATTCACTCTGCTGGGAGACGCTCTCTCTCTGCTGGGAGACGCTCTCTCTCTGCTGGGAGATGCTCTCTCTCTGCTGGGAGATGCTCTCTCTCTGCTGGGAGACACTCTCTCTCTGCTGGGAGACACTCTCTCACTCTCTCTGCCGAGAGACACTCTCTCTCTCTGCTAGGAGGCACTCTTCACTCTGCTGTGAGACGCTCTCTCTCTGCTGGGAGACGCTCTCTGCCTCCCTCTCTGCCGGGAGACACGCTCTCCCTCTCTCTCCGCCGGGAGACACTCTCTCTCTCTCTCTCTGCTGGGAGACGCACTCTCTCCCAATACTGGGAGACACACTCTCTCTCTGCTGGGAGACACATTCTCTGCTGGGAGACACACTCTCTCCCTGCTGGGAGACACACTCTCTCCCTGCTGGGAGACACACTCTCTCTGCCAGGAGACGCTCTCTGCCTCCCTCTCTGCCGGGAGACACGCTCTCCCTCTCTCTCCGCCGGGAGACACTCTCTCTCTCTCTGCTGGGAGACACACTCTCTCCCTGTGCTGGGAGACACTCTCTCTGCTGGGAGACACACTCTCTCTCTGCTGGGAGACACACTCTCTCTCTGCTGGGAGACACTCTCTCTGCTGGGAGACACTCTCTCTGCTGGGAGACACTCTCTCTGCTGGGAGACACTCTCTCTGCTGGGAGACACACTCTCTCGCTCTGCTGGGAGATTCTCTCTCTCTGCTGGGAGATACTCTCTCTCAATCTCTCTCTCTGCTGGGAGACACACTCTCTGCTGGGAGACACTCACTCTCTGCTGGGAGACACTCACTCTCTGCTGGGAGACACTCACTCTCTGCTGGGAGACTCTCTCTTTCTCGCTGCTGGGAGACACTTTCTCTGCTGGGCGACACGGCTGGAAGACACTCTCTCTCTCTGCTGGGAAACACACTCTCTCTCTCTCTCTCTGCTGGGAGACACTCTCTCTCTGCTGGGAGACGCTCTCTCTGCCGGGAGACACACACTCTCTCTCTCTGCTGGGAGACACACCTCTCGCTCTCTCTGCTGGAAGACACTCTGCTGGGAGACACTCACTCTCTCTCTGCTCGGAGACACTCTCTCTGCTGGGAGACACTCTCTGCTGGGACACTCTGCTGGGAGACACTCTCCCTCACTCTGCTGGGAGACACACGCTCTCTGCTGGGAGACACTCTCTCTGCTGGGAGACACTCTCTCTGCTGGGAGACACTCGTTCGTTCTCCCTGCCCCTCTGCTGGGAGCCAGTCACTCCCTCTCTCTGCTGCGAGACATTCATTCATTCTCCCTCACACGCACTCTCTGCTGGGAGACATTCACTCTATCTCTGCTCGAAGGCACTCACTCGCTCGCCCTCCCAATGCTGGGAGGCACTCACTTGCTCCCTCTGCTGGGAGGCACTCACTCTCCCCTCTGCTGGGAGGCATGCACTCACCCTCTGCTAGGAGGCATGCACTCACCCTCTGCTGGAAGGCATGCACTCAACCTTATCTGCTGGAAAATGTGCACTCAACCTCTCTGCCAGAAAAAACGCACTCATTCTCTCTGCCGGGAAACGCGCACTCACTCTCTCAGCCGGGAAAAGCGTACTCACTCCCTCACTCTCCCTGCTGGTAAATACTGGCTCGCTCTCCCTTTCTCTCTCTGCTGAGACACTCACTCGCTCGCCCCCCTCTCCTGGAAAACACTCACTCACTCTCTCCACCTCTGCTGGGAGATACTATCTCTGCTGGCAGACACTCTGCTGGAAGACACTCTCTGCTGGGAGACACTGCTGGGAGACACACACTCTCTGCTGGGAGGCACTCTCTCTCTGCCATGAGAGACTGTCTCTCACACTCCCTTTCTCTCTCTGCTGAGATACTCACTCACTTGCTCCCTCTCCTGGAAAACACTCACTCTCTCCCCCTCTGCTGGGAGACACTCTCTCTTAGCTGGAAGACACTCTGCCAGGAGGCACGCTCTCTCTCCGACGGGAGGCACACTCTCTCTACGATGGGAGGCACACTCTCTCTCTCTCCCTCTGCCGGGAGACACTCCCTCTCTCACTCCTTCTGCCGGGAGACACTCTCCCTCTGCCGGGAAACACTCTCCCTCTGCCGAGAGACACTATGTTGGGAGACACACTCTCTCTGCCGGGAGACACACACTCTCCCTGCTGGGAGACACTCTCTCTCCCTGCTGGGAGACACTCTCTCTCCCTGCTGGGAGACACTCACTCTCCCTGCTGGGAGACACACACTCTCCCTGCTGGGAGACTCTCTCTCTCTACTGGGAGACTCTCTCTGCTGGGAGACACTCTGCTGGGAGACACTTTCTCTCTGCTGGGAGACATTCTCTGCTGGGAGACACTCTGCTGGCAGACACTCTTTCTGCTGGGAGACTGGTGGGAGACAAGCTCTCTGCTGGGAGACACCCTTGCTGCTGGGAGACTCTCTCTGCTGAGAGACTCTCTGCTGGCAGACACTCTCTGCTGGGAGACAGACACACTCTGCTGGGAGACACTCTCTGCTGGGAGACAAGCTCTCTGCTGGGAGACACTGCTGGGAGACACGCTGCTGGCAGACACTCTCTCTGCTGGGAGACAAGCTCTCTGCTGGGAGACACACTCTGCTAGGAGACACTCTCTATGCTGGGAGACAAGCTCTCTGCTGGGAAACACTCTGCTGGCAGACTGCTGGGAGACAAGCTCTCTGCTGGGAGACAAGCTCTCTGCTGGCAGACACTCTCTGCTGGCAGACACTCTCTGCTGGCAGACACTCTCTGCTGGCAGACACTCTCTGCTGGCAGACACTCTCTGCTGGCAGACACTCTCTGCTGGCAGACACTCTCTGCTGGCAGACACTCTCTGCTGGCAGACACTCTACTGGCAGACACTCTACTGGCAGACACTCTACTGGGAGACAAGCTCTCTGCTGGGAGACAAGCTCTCTGCTGGGAGACAAGCTCTCTGCTGGGAGACAAGCTCTCTGCTGGGAGACACGCTCTCTGCTGGGAGACACGCTCTCTGCTGGGAGACACGCTCTCTGCTGGGAGACACAATGCTGGGAGACACAATGCTGGGAGACACAATGCTGGGAGACACTCTGCTGGGAGACACTCTGCTGGGAGACACTCTGCTGGGAGACACTCTGCTGGGAGACACTCTGCTGGGAGACACTCTGCTGGGAGACACTCTGCTGGGAGACACTCTGCTGGGAGACACTCTGCTGGGAGACACTCTGCTGGGAGACACACGCTCTCTGCTGGGAGACACACGCTCTCTGCTGGGAGACACACGCTCTCTGCTGGGAGACACGCTCTCTGCTGGGAGACACGCTCTCTGCTGGGAGACATGCTCTCTCTCTGCAGGGAGACATGCTCTCTCTCTGCTGGGAGACACGCTCTCTCCCCGCCGGGAGACACGCTCTCTCTCCGCCGGGAGACACGCTCTCTCTCTGCAGGGAGGCACTCTCTCCCTCTCTCTCTGCCGGGAGGCTCTCTCTCCCTCTCTCTCTGCCGGGAGGCACTCTCTCCCTCTCTCTCTGCTGGGAGGCACTCTCTCCCTCTCTCTCTGCCGGGAGGCACTCTCTCCCTCTCTCTCTGCCGGGAGGCATTCTCTCTGCTGGGAGAAACACTCTCTCTGCTGGGAAACACACTCTCTCTGCCAGGAGACGCTCTCTGCCTCCCTCTCTGCCGGGAGACACGCTCTCCCTCTCTCACCGCCGGGAGACACTCTCTCTCTCTCTCTCTCTGTGCTGGGAGACACATTCTCTCCCTGTGCTGGGAGACACACTCTCTCTCTCTGCTGGGAGACACACTCGCCCCCTGCTGGGAGACACACTCTCCCCCTGCTGGGAGACACACTCTCCTCCTGCTGGGAGACACACTCTCCTCCTGCTGGGAGACACACTCTCTCCCTGCTGGGAGACACACTATCTCGCTGCTGGGAGCAACTCTCTCTCTCTCTGCTGGGAGACCCTCTCACTCTGCTGGGAGACACTCTGCTGGGAGACACTCTGCTGGGAGACACTCTGCTGGGAGACACTCTGCTGGGAGACACTCTGCTGGGAGACACTCTGCTGGGAGACACTCTGCTGGGAGACACTCTGCTGGGAGACTCTTTCTCTCTGCTGGGAGACATTCTCTCTCTGCTGAGAGACACTCTGCTGGCAGACACTCTGTTGGGAGACTGCTGGGAGACACCCTTGCTGCTGGGAGTCTCTCTCTGCTGGGAGACTCTCTGCTGGGAGACACACTCTCTGCTGGGAGACACACTCTCTGCTGGGAGACACACACTCTCTGCTGGGAGACTCTCTCTGCTGGGAGACAAGCTCTGCTGGGAGACAAGCTCTGCTGGGAGACACACTCTCTGCTGGGAGACACTCTGCTGGGAGACACCCTGCTGGCAGACACTCTCTCTGCTGGGAGACAAGCTCTCTGCTGGGAGACACACTCTCTGCTGGGAGACACACTGCTCGGAGACAAGCTCTCTGCTGGGAGACACTCTGCTGGAAGACTCTCTGCTGGCAGACACTCTGCTGGGAGACAAGCTCTCTGCTGGGAGACACACTGCTGGCAGACACTCTCTCTGCTGGTAGACAAGCTCTCTGCTGGGAGACACTCTCTGCTGGGAGACACTCTCTGCTGGGAGACACTCTCTGCTGGGAGACACTCTGCTGGGAGACACTCTGCTGGGAGACACTCTGCTGGCAGACACTCTGCTGGGAGACAAGCTCTCTGCTGGGAGACACACTCTCTGCTGGGAGACACACTCTCTGCTGGGAGACACTGCTGGGAGACACTCTCTGCTGGGAGACACGCTCTCTGCTGGGAGACATGCTCTCTCTCTGCTGGGAGACACGCTCTCTCTCCGCCGGGAGACACGCTCTCTCTCCGCCGGGAGACACGCTCTCTCTCTGCAGGGAGGCACTCTCTCCCTCTCTCTCTGCCGGGAGGCTCTCTCTCCCTCTCTCTCTGCTGGGAGGCACTCTCTCCCTCTCTCTCTGCCGGGAGGCACTCTCTCCCTCTCTCTCTGCCGGGAGGCATTCTCTCTGCTGGGAGAAACACTCTCTCTGCTGGGAAACACACTCTCTCTGCCAGGAGACGCTCTCTGCCTCCCTCTCTGCCGGGAGACACGCTCTCCCTCTCTCACCGCCAGGAGACACTCTCTCTCTCTCTCTCTCTCTGTGCTGGGAGACACATTCTCTCCCTGTGCTGGGAGACACACTCTCTCTCTCTGCTGGGAGACACACTCTCCCCCTGCTGGGAGACACACTCTCCCCCTGCTGGGAGACACACTCTCTCCCTGCTGGGAGACACACTATCTCGCTGCTGGGAGCAACTCTCTCTCTCTCTGCTGGGAGACCCTCTCACTCTGCTGGGAGACACTCTGCTGGGAGACACTCTGCTGGGAGACACTCTGCTGGGAGACTCTTTCTCTCTGCTGGGAGACATTCTCTCTCTGCTGAGAGACACTCTGCTGGCAGACACTCTGCTGGGAGACTGCTGGGAGACAAGCTCTCTGCTGGGAGACACCCTTGCTGCTGGGAGACTCTCTCTGCTGGGAGACACACTCTCTGCTGGGAGACACACTCTCTGCTGGGAGACACACACTCTCTGCTGGGAGACTCTCTCTGCTGGGAGACAAGCTCTGCTGGGAGACAAGCTCTGCTGGGAGACACTCTCTGCTGGGAGACACTCTGCTGGGAGACACCCTGCTGGCAGACACTCTCTCTGCTGGGAGACAAGCTCTCTGCTGGGAGACACACTGCTCGGAGACAAGCTCTCTGCTGGGAGACACTCTGCTGGAAGACTCTCTGCTGGCAGACACTCTGCTGGGAGACAAGCTCTCTGCTGGGAGACACACTGCTGGCAGACACTCTGCTGGTAGACAAGCTCTCTGCTGGGAGACACTCTGCTGGGAGACACTCTGCTGGGAGACACTCTGCTGGGAGACACTCTGCTGGGAGACACTCTGCTGGGAGACACTCTGCTGGCAGACACTCTGCTGGCAGACACTCTGCTGGCAGACACTCTGCTGGCAGACACTCTGCTGGCAGACACTCTGCTGGCAGACACTCTGCTGGCAGACACTCTGCTGGCAGACACTCTGCTGGCAGACACTCTGCTGGCAGACACTCTGCTGGCAGACACTCTGCTGGCAGACACTCTGCTGGCAGACACTCTGCTGGCAGACACTCTCTGCTGGGAGACAAGCTCTCTGCTGGGAGACACACTCTCTGCTGGGAGACACACTCTCTGCTGGGAGACACTGCTGGGAGACAATCTCTGCTGGGAGACACATGCTCTCCGCCAGGAGACACGCTCTCTCTCCGCCGGGAGACACGCTCTCTCTCTGCCGGGAGACACGCTCTCTCTGTGCAGGGAGGCACTCTCTCCCTCTCTGCCGGGAGGCTCTTTCTCCCTCTCTCTCTGCCGGGTGGCACTCTCTCCCTTCTCTCTGCTGGGAGGCACTCTCTCCCTCTCTCTCTGCCGGGAGGCACTCTCTCCCTCTCTCTGCCGGGAGGCATTCTCTCTGCTGGGAGAAACACTCTCTCTGCTGGGAGAGACTCTCTCTGCCAGGAGACGCTCTCTGCTTCCCTCTCTGCCGGGAGACACGCTCTCCCTCTCTCTCCGCCGGGAGATACTCTCTCTCTCTCTCTGCTGGGAGACACACTCTCTCCCTGTGCTGGGAGACACACTCTCTGCTGGGAGACATTCTCGCTCTCTGCTGGGAGACACACTCTCTCTCTCGCTCTGCTGGGAGATTCTCTCTCTCTCTCTCTCTGCTGGGAGATACTCTCACTCAATCTCTCTCTCTGCTGGGAGACACACTCTCTGCTGGGAGACACTCTGCTGGGAGACACACGCTCTGCTGGGAGACTCTCTCTGCTGGGAGACACTCTCTCTCTGCTGGGAGACACTTTCTCTGCTGGGCGATACGGCTGGGAGACACTCTGCTGGGAACACACACTCTCTCTCTGTTGGGAGACACTCTCTCTGCTGGGTGATACTCTCTGCCAGGAGACACACAATCTCTCTCTGCTGGGAGACGCACCTCTCTCTCTCTCTTCTGGAAGACACTCTCTGCTGGGAGACACTCTCTCTCTCTCTCTGCTGGGAGACACTCTCTCTCTCTCTCTGCTGGGAGACACTCTCTCTGCTGGGAGACACTCTCTGCTGGGAGACACTCTGCTGGGAGACACTCTCTGCTGGGAGACACTCTCTGCTGGGAGACACTCTCTGCTGGGAGACACTGCTGGGAGACACTCTGCTGGGAGACACTCTGCTGGGAGACACTCTGCTGGGAGACACTCTCCCTCACTCTGCTGGGAGACACACTCTCTCTGCTGGAGACACTCTCTGCTGGCTGACACTTTCTCTGTGCTGGGAGACACTCTCTGCTGGCGACACTCCTCTCTGCCGGGAGACACTCTCTCTCCCTCTCTCTGCTGGGAGACACTCACTCACTCACCCTCTCTCTACTGGGAAACACTCGCGCTCTCATCCTCGGCTGGGAGACACTCACTCACTCTCTCCCCCTCTCTGTTGGGAAACAATTGCTCTCCCCTCTGTCTGCTGAGAAACAGGTTCATTCCCTCTCTGCTGGGAGACACTCATTCGTTCTCCCTGCCCCTCTGCTGGGAGACACTCACTTTCTCTGCTGGGAGACAGTCACTCTCTCTCTCTGCTGTGAGACATTCATTCATTCTCCCTCACACGCAGTCCTCTGCTGGGAGACATTCACTCTATCTCTGCTCGAAGGCACTCACTCGCTCGCCCTCCCCAATGCTGGGAGGCACTCACTTGCTCTCCCTCTGCTGGGAGGCATGCGCTCGCTCCCTCTGCTGGGAGGCACTCACTCTCGCCTCTGCTGGGAGGCATGCATTCACCCTCTCTGCTGGAAAATGCGCACTCAACCTCTCTGCCAGAAAAAACGCACTCATTCTCTCTGCCGGGAAACGCGCACTCACTCTCTCAGCCGGGAAAAGCGTACTCACTCCCTCACTCTCCCTGCTGGTAAATACTTGCTCGCTCTCCCTTTCTCTCTCTGCTGAGACACTCACTCGCTCGCCCCCCTCTCCTGGAAAACACTCACTCACTCTCTCCACCTCTGCTGGGAGATACTATCTCTGCTGGCAGACACTCTGCTGGAAGACACTCTCTCTGCTGGGAGACACACACTCTCTGCTGGGAGGCACTCTCTCTCTGCCATGAGAGACTGTCTCTCGCTGTCCCTTTCTCTCTCTGCTGAGACACTCACTCACTTGCTCCCTCTCCTGGAAAACACTCAGTCTCTGCCCCTCTGCTGGGAGACACACTCTCTTAGCTGGAAGACACTCTGCCGGGAGGCACACTCTCTCTCCGACGGGAGGCACACTCTCTCTACGACGGGAGGCACACTCTCTCACTCTCTCTGCCGGGAGACACTCCCTCTCTCACTCCTTCTGCCGGGAGACACTCTCCCTCTGCCGGCAGACATTCTCCCTCTGCCGAGAGACACTCTCCCTCTGCCGGGAGACACTATGTTGGGAGACACACTCTCTCTGCCGGGAGACACACACTCTCTCTCTCTGCTGGGAGACACTGTCTGCTGGGAAACACACTCTGTGCTGGGAGACTCTCTCTGCTGGGAAATACTCTCTCTGCCGGGAAACACACACTCTCTCTCTCTGCTGGGAGAGACACACTCTCTCTCTCTGCTGGAAGACACTCTCTCTCTGCTGGGAGACACTCTCTCTCTCTCTCGCTCTGCTCGGAGACAGTCTTTCTGCTGGGAGACACTCTCTCTGCTGGGAGACACGATCTCTCTCTCTGCTGGGAGACACTCTGCCGGGAGACACTCTCCCTCTCACTGCTGGGAGACTCTCTCCGCTGGGAGACACTCCCTCGCTGCTGGGAGACACTCTCTCTCTTTCTCTGTGCTGGGAGACACTCTCTCTGCCGGGAGACACTCTCTCTGCCGGGAGACACTCTCTCTCCCTCTCTCTGCTGGGAGACACTCACTCACTCACCCTCTCTCTACTGGGAAACACTCGCGCTCTCATCCTCGGCTGGGAGACACTCACTTGCTCTCTCCCCTCTCTCTGCTGGGAGACACTCTCTCCGCTGGGAGACACTCTCTCCGCTGGGAGACATGCTCTCTGCTGGGAGACTCTCTGCTGGGAGACATTCTCTGCTGGGAGACACTCTCTCTGCTGGGCGACACGCTCTGCTGGGCGACCACGCTCTGCTGGGAAACACACACTCTCTGCTGTGAGGCACTCTCTCTGCTGGAAAATACTCTCTCACTCTCTCTGCCGAGAGACACTCTCTCTCTCTGCTAGGAGGCACTCTCATTCACTCTGCTGTGAGACGCTCTCTCTCTGCTAGGAGACGCTCTCTGCCTCCCTCTCTGCCGGGAGACACGCTCTCCCTCTCTCTCCGCCGGGAGACACTCTCTCTCTCTCTCTCTGCTGGGAGACACTCTCTCTCTCTGCTGGAGACACACTCTCTCCCTGTGCTGGGAGACACACTCTCTCCCTGTGCTGGGAGACACACTCTCTCCCTGTGCTGGGAGACACACTCTCTCCCTGTGCTGGGAGACACACTCTCTCCCTGTGCTGGGACACACACTCTCTCCCTGTGCTGGGACACACACTCTCTCCCTGCTGGGAGACACTCTCTCTCTCTGCTGGGAGACACTTTGCTGGGAGACACTCTGCTGGGAGACACTTTCTCTCTGCTGGGAGACACTTTCTCTCTGCTGGGAGACATTCTCTCTCTGCTGGCAGACATTCTCTCTCTGCTGGCAGACACTCTCTCTGCTGGGAGACAAGCACTCTGCTGGGAACAAGCACTCTGCTGGGAGCCACCCTTGCTGCTGGGAGACTCTGCTCGGAGACTGTCTGCTGGCAGACACTCTCTCTGCTGGGAGACAAGCTCTCTGCTGGGAGACACACACTCTCTGCTGGGAGACACTCTCTGCTGGGAGAAAAGCCCTCTGCTGGGAGACACACTCTGCTGGGAGACACTCTGCTGGGAGACAAGCTCTGCTGGGAGACACACATTCTCTGCTGGGAGACACTGCTGGGAGACTCTCTGCTGGCAGACACACTCTCTGTTGGGAGACACACTCTCTGCTGCAGACACTCTCTGCTGGGAGATAAGCTCTCTGCTGGGAGACAAGCTCTGCTGGGAGACACACGCTCTCTGCTGGGAGACACACGCTCTCTGCTGGGAGACACGCTCTCTGCTGGGAGACATGTTCTCTCTTGCTGGGAGACACGCTCTCTCTCCGCCGGGAGACACGCTCTCTCTCCGCCGGGAGACACGCTCTCTCTCCGCCGGGAGACACGCTCTTTCTCCGCGTGAGACACGCTCTCTCTCTGCCGGGAGACACGCTCTCTCTCTGCAGGGAGGCACTCTCTCCCTCTCTCTCTGCCGGGAGGCACTCTCTCCCTCTCTCTCTGCCGGGAGGCACTCTCTCCCTCTCTCTCTGCAGGGAGGCACTATCTCCCTCTCTCGCTGCCGGGAGGCATTCTCTCTGCTGGGAGAAACACTCTCTCTGATGGGAGACACTCTCTCCCTCTCTCTCTGCAGGGAGGCACTCTCTCCCTCTCTCTCTGCCAGGAGACGCTCTCTGCCTCCCTCTTTGCCGGGAGACACGCTCTCCCTCTCTCTCCGCCGGGAGACACTCTCTCTCTCTCTGCTGGGAGACACACTCTCTGCTGGGAGACACACTCTCTCTCTGCTGGGAGACACTCTCTCTCTGCTGGGAGACACTCTCTCTGCTGGGAGACACTCTCTACTGGGAGACACTCTCTCTCTGCTGGGAGACACTCTCTCTCTGCTGGGAGACACACTCTCTCTGCTGGGAGACACACTCTCTCTGCTGGGAGACACACTCTCTCTCTCGCTCTGCTGGGAGATTCTCTCTCTCTCGCTCTGCTGGAGATTCTCTCTCTCTCTCTCTCTCTGCTGGGAGATACTCTCTCTCAATCTCTCTCTCTGCTGGGAGACACTCTGTCTGCTGGGAGACACTCTCTCTCTGCCGGGAGATGCTCTCTGCCTCCGTCTCTGCTGGGAGACACGCTCTCCCTCTCTCTCCGCCGAGAGACACTCTCTCTCTCTCTGCTGGGAGACACACTATCTCCCTGTGCTGGGAGACACACTCTCTGCTGGGAGACACACTCGCTCTCTCGCTCTGCTGGGAGATTCTCTCTCTCTCTCTCTCTGCTGGGAGATACTCTCTCTCAATCTCTCTCTCTGCTGGGAGACACTGCTGGGAGACACTCTCTCTCTGCTGGGAGACACTTTCTCTGCTGGGCGACACGGCTGGGAGACACTCTCTCTCTTCTCTCTGCTGGGAAACACAATCTCTCTCTCTGCTGGGAGACACTCTCTCTCTGCTGGGAGATACTCTCTCTCTGCCGGGAGACACACACTCTCTCTCTCTGCTGGGAGACACACCTCTCTCTCTCTCTGCTGGAAGACACTCTCTGCTGGAGACACACTCTCTCTCTCACTCTGCTGGGAGACACTCACTCTGCTGGGAGACACTCACTCTGCTGGGAGACACTCACTCTGCTGGGAGACACTCACTCTGCTGGGAGACACTGCTGGGAGACACTGCTGGGAGACACTGCTGGGAGACACTCTGCTGGGGAGACACTCTGCTGGGAGACACTCTGCTGGGAGACACTCTGCTGGGAGACACTCTGCTGGGAGACACTCTGCTGGGAGACACTCTCTGCTGGGAGACACTCTCTGCTGGGAGACACTCTCTCTGCTGGGAGACACTCTCTCTGCTGGGAGACACTCTCTCTGCTGGGAGACACTCTCTCTGCTGGGAGACACTCTCTCTGCTGGGAGACTCTCTCTCTGCTGGGAGACTCTCTCTGCTGGGAGACTCTCTCTGCTGGGAGACTCTGCTGGGAGACTCTCTGCTGGGAGACACTCTCTGCTGGGAGACACTCTCTCTGCTGGGAGACACTCTCTCTGCTGGGAGACACTCTCTCTGCTGGGAGACACTCTCTCTGCTGGGAGACACTCTCTCTGCTGGGAGACACTCTCTCTCTTTCTCTGCTGGGAGACACTCTCTCTGCTGGGCGACACTCTCTGCAGGGAGACACTCTCTCTCCCTCTCTCTGCTGGGAGACACTCACTCACTCACTCTCTACTGGGAAACACTCGCGCTCTCATCCTCGGCTGGGAGACACTCACTCACTCTCTCCCCCTCTGCTGGGAAACAATTGCTCTCCCCTCTGTCTGCTGGGAAACAGGCTCATCCCCTCTCTGCTGGGAGACACTCATTCGTTCTCCCTGCCCCTCTGCTGGGAGACACTCACTTTCTCTGCTGGGAGACAGTCACTCCCTCTCTCTGCTGCGAGACATTCATTCATTCTCCCTCACACGCACTCTCTGCTGGGAGACATTCACTCCATCTCTGCTCGAAGGCACTCAGTCGCTCGCCCTCCCAATGCTGCGAGGCACTCGCTTGCTCTCGCTCTGCTGGGAGGCACGCGCTCGCTCCCTCTGCTGGGAGGCACTCACACTCCCCTCTGCTGGGAGGCACTCACTCTCCCCCTCTGCTGGGAGGCATGCACTCACCCTCTGCTGGGAGGCACGCACTCACCCTCTGCTAGGAGGCATGCACTCACCCTCTGCTGGGAGGCATGCACTCACCCTCTCTGCTGGAAAATGCGCACTCCATCTCTGCCAGAAAAAACGCACTCATTCTCTCTGCCGGGAAAAGCGCACTCACTCTCTCAGCCGGGAAAAGCGTACTCACTCTCCCTGCTGGTAAATACTGGCTCGTTCTCCCTTTCTCTCTCTGCTGAGACACTCACTCGCTCACTCCCTCTCCTGGAAAACACTCACTCACTCTCTCCACCTCTGCTGGGAGATACTATCTCTGCTGGCAGACACTCTGCTGGAAGACACTCTCTCTGCTGGGAGACACACACTCTCTGCTGGGAGGCACGCTCTCTCTGCCATGAGAGACTGTCTCTCGCTCTCCCTTTCTCTCTCTGCTGAGACACTCACTCACTTGCTCCCTCTCCTGGAAAACACTCACTCTCTCCCCCTCTGCTGGGAGACACTCTCTCTTAGCTGGAAGACACTCTGCCGGGAGGCACACTTTCTCTCCGACAGGAGGCACACTCTCTCTACGACAGGAGGCACACTCTCTCTCTCTCTCTCTGCCGGGAGACACTCCCTCTCACTCCTTCTGCCGGGAGACATTCTCCCTCTGCCGGGAGACATTCTCCCTCTGCCGAGAGACACTCTCCCTCTGCCAGGAGACACTATGTTGGGAGACACACTCTCTCTGCCGGGAGACAGTGTCTCTCTGCCGGGAGACACTGCTAGGAGACACACTCTCTCTGCTGGGAGGGACTCTCTCTCTCTCTCTGCCGGAGGAGACATACTCCTTCTGCCGGGAGACACTCTCTCCCTCTTTCTGCCGGGAGACACTCTCTCCCTCTTTCTGCCGGGAGACACTCTCTCCCTCTTTCTGCCGGGAGACACTCTCTCCCTCTTTCTGCCGGGAGACACTCTCTCCCTCTTTCTGCCGGGAGACACTCTCTCCCTCTCTCTCCCGGGAGAAAGTCTCGCTCTCTCCCTCTGCCGGGAGAAACTCTCTCTCTCTGTGCCGGGAGAAAGTCTCTTTCTCTGTGCCGGGAGACACTCTCTCTGTCTCTCTCCGCTGGGGGACATGCTCCCTCTGCCTGGGGACACGCTCCCTCCGCCTGGGGACATGCTCTCTCTCTCTCTGACAGGAGGCTCTCTCTCCCTCTCTCCCAGCAGGGAGGCACTCTCTCCCTCCCTCTCTGCCGGGAGGCACTCTCTCCCTCTCTGCCGGGAGGCACTCTCTCCCTCTCTGCCGGGAGGCACTTTCTCCCTCTCTCTCTCTGCCGGGAGACACTCTCTCCCTCTCTGCCGGGAGACACTATTTCCCTCTCTGCCGGGTGACACTCTTTCCCTCTCTGCCGGGAGACACTCTCTCCCTCTCTCTCTGCCGGGAGACGCTCACTCCCTCTCTCTCTCTGTCGGGAGACGCTCTCTCCCTCTCTCTCTGCCGGGAGGCGCTCTCTCCCTCTCTCTCTGCCGGGAGGCGCTCTCTCCCTCTCTCTCTGCCGGGAGACGCTCCTCTCCCCTCTCTCTCTGCCGGGAGACGCTCTCTGCCTCTCTGCCAGGAGACACTCTCTCCCTCTCTCTCTGCTGGGAGACACGCTTTCCTTCTCTCTCTGCTGGGAGACACTCTCCGCTGGGAGCCACTCTCCCTCTCTGCTGGGAGACACGCTCTCTGCTGGGAGACTCGCTCTCTGCTGGGAGACAATCTCTGCTGGGAGACAATCTCTGCTGGGAGACAATCTCTGCTGGGAGACACTCTCGCTCTCTCCCTGCTAGGAGACACTCTCGCTCTCTCTCTGCTGGGAGACGCTCTCTCCCTGCAGGGAGGCACCGTCTCTGCTGGGAGACACACTCTGCTGGGAGACACACACTGCTGGGAGACACACTCTCTCTGCTGGGAGACACACTCTCTCTCTGCTGGGAGACACACTCTCTCTCTGCTGGGAGACTGTCTGCTGGGAGACTCTCTCAGCCGGAAAACACTCTCTCAGCCGGGAGACACTCTCTCACTGCCGGACACACACTCTACCTGCCGGGAGACACTCTCTCCCTGCTGGGAGACACTCTCTCCCTCCCTCTCTCTGCCGGAAGACACACTCTCCCTCTCTCTCGGCTGGGAGACACTCTCTCCCTCTCTCTCGGCCGGGAGACACTCTCTCCCTCTCTCTCGGCCGGGAGACACGCTCTCCCGCTATCTCGGCGGGGAGACACTCTCTCCCTCTCTCTCTGCCGGGAGGCACTCTCTCCCTCCCTCTCGCTGTCGGGAGACACTCAGTCCCGCTCTCTCTGCCGGGAGGCACTCTCTCCCTCTCTCTCTGCCGGGAGGCACTCTCTCCCTCTCTCTCTGCCGGGAGGCACTCTCTCCCTCTCTCTCTGCCGGGAGGCACTCTCTCCCTCTCTCTCTGCCGGGAGGCACTCTCTCCCCTCTCTCTCTGCCGGGAGGTACTCTCTCCCTCTCTCTCTGCCGGGAGGCACTCTCTCCCTCTCTCTCTGCCGGGAGGCACTCTCTCCCTCTCTCTCTGCCGGGAGGCACTCTCTCCCTCTCTCTCTGCCGCGAGACACTCTCTGGCTCTCTACCGGGAGGCACTCTCTCCCTCTCTCTCTGACGGGAGGCACTCTCTCCATCTCTCTCTGCTGGGAGGCACTCTCTCCCACTCTATCTGACGGGAGGCACTCTCTCCCTCTCTCTCTGCCGGGAGGCACTCTCTCCCTCTCTCTCTACCGGGAGGCACTCTCTCTCTCTCTCTCTGCCGGGAGACCTCTCTCCCTCTCTCTCCATCGAGGGACACGCTCGCTCCGCCAGGGGACA
>JANJGN010005211.1:0-25441 GCA_026770705.1 Isurus oxyrinchus
TCTGTTTGCCTCTGTTTAAGTCTGTTTGCCTCTGTTTCACTCTGTTTGCCTCTGTTTAAGTCTCTTTGCCTCTGTTTAAGTCTGTTTGCCTGTGTTAAAGTCTCCTTGCCTCTGTTTAAGTCTGTCTGCCTCTGTTTAATTCTGTTTGCCTCTGTTTAAGTCCGTTTGCCTCTGTTTCACTCTGTTTGCCTCTGTGTTACTCTGTTTCACTCTGTTTGCCTCTGTTTCACTCTGTTTGCCTCTGTTTCACTCTGTTTGCCTCTGTTTCATTCTGTTTGTCTCTGTTTCACTCTGTCTGCCTCTGGTTAAGTCTTCTTGCCTCTGTTTCACTCTCTTTGCCTCTGTTTCACTCTGTTTGCCTCTGTTTCACTCTTTTTGCCTCTGTTTGCCTCTGTTTAAGTCTGTTTGCCTCTGTTAAACACTGTTTGCCTCTGTTTCAGTCTGTTTGCCTCTGTTTCAGTCTGTTTGCCTCTGTTTCACTCTTTTTGCCTCTGTTTCACACTTTTTGCCTCTGTTTAACTCTGTTTCACTCTGTTTAATTCTGTTTGCCTCTGTTTGCCTCTGTTTGCCTCTGTTTAAGTCTGTTTGCCTCTGTTTAAGTCTGTTTGCCTGTGTTAAAGTCTGTTTGCCTCTGTTTAAATCTGTTTGCCTCTGTTTAAGTCTGTTTGCCTCTGTTTCAGTCTGTTTGCCTCTGTTTATGTCTGTTTGCCTCTGTTTAAGTCTTTTTGCCTGTGTTAAAGTCTGTTTGCCTCTGTTTCATTCTGTTTGCCTCTGTTTCATTCTTTTTGCCTCTGTTTCAGTCTTTTTGCCTCTTTCTAACTCTGTTTCACTCTGATTCACTCTGTTTAATTCTGTTTAAGTCTGTTTAACTCTGTTTGCCTCTTTTAAAGTCGGTTTGCCTCAGTTTAAGTCTGTTTGTCTCTTATTAAGTCTGTTTGCCTCTGTTTAAATCTGTTTGCCTCTGTTTAAGTCTGTTTGCCTCTGTTTAAGTCTGTTTGCCTCTGTTTCACTCTGTTTGCCTCTGTTTCACTCTGTTTGCCTCTGTTTCACTCTTTTTCACTCTGTTTGCCTCTATTTCACTCTGATTGCCTGTGTTGCACTCTGTTGGCCTCTGTTTGTCTCTGTTTCATTCAGTTTGCCTCTTTTTAAGTCTTCTTGCCTCTGTTTCACTCTGTTTGCCTCTGTTTCACTCTGTTTGCCTCTGTTGAACTCTGTTTGCCTCTGTTTCACTCTGTTTGCCTCTGTTTCATTCTGTTTGTCTCTGTTTCACTCTGTTTGCCTCTGTTTAAGTCTTCTGGCCTCTGTTTCTCTCTGTTTGCCTCTGTTTCACTCTGTTTGCCTCTGTTTAACACTGTTTGCCTCTGTTTCAGTCTGTTTGCCTCGGTTTCAGTCTGTTTGCCTCTGTTTCATTCTGTTTGCCTCTGTTTCACTGTTTTTGCCTCTGTTTCACTCTTTTTACCTCTTTTTAACTCTGTTTCACTCTGTTTCACTCTGTTTAATTCTGTTTGCCTCTTTTTGCCTCTGTTTAAGTCTGTTTGCCTCTGTTTAAGTCTGTTTGCCTCTGTTTAAATCTGTTTGCCTCTGGTTAAGTCTGTTTGCCTCTTTTTAAGTCTGTTTGCCTGTGTTAAAGTCTGTTTGCCTCTGTTTAAGTCTGTTTGCCTCTGTTTAAGTCTGTTTGCCTCTGTTTAAGTCTGTTTGCCTCTTTTTCACTCTGTTTGCCTGTGTTAAAGTCTGTTTGCCTCTGTTTAAGTCTGTTTGCCTCTGTTTAATTCTTTTTGCCTCTGTTTCAATCTGTTTGCCTCTGTTTCACTCTGTTTGCCTCTGTTTCAATCTGTTTGCCTCCGTTTCACTCTTTTTGCCTCTGTTTGCCTCTGTTTAAGTCTGTTTGCCTCTGTTTAACACTGTTTGCCTCTGTTTCAGTCTGTTTGCCTCTGCTTCACTCTGTTTGCCTCTGTTTCAGTCTTTTTGCCTCTGTTTGCCTCTATTTAAGTCTGTTTGCCTCTGTTTAACACTGTTTGCCTCTGTTTCAGTCTGTTTGCCTCTGTTTCAGTCTGTTTCACTCTGTTTAATTCTGTTTGCCTCTGTTTGCCTCTGTTTAAGCCTGTTTGCCTCTGTTTAAGTCTGTTTGCCTGTGTTAAAGTCTGTTTGCCTCTGTTTAATGCTGTTTGCCTCTGTTTAAGTCTGTTTGCCTCTGTTTAAGTCTATTTGCCTCTGTTTATGTCTGTTTGCCTCTGTTTAAGTCTGTTTGCCTGTGTTAAAGTCTGTTTGCCTCTGTTTCAGTCTGTTTGCCTCTGTTTCACTCTTTTTGCCTCTGTTTCAGTCTTTTTGCCTCTTTCTAGCTCTGTTTCACTCTGATTCACTCTGTTTAATTCTGTTTAAGTCTGTTTAACTCTGTTTGCCTCTGTTAAAGTCTGTTTGCCTCAGTTTAAGTCTGTTTGTCTCTGATTAAGTCTGTTTGCCTCTGTTTAAATATGTTTGCCTCTGTTTAAGTCTGTTTGCCTCTGTTTAAGTCTGTTTGCCTCTGTTTCACTCTGTTTGCCTCTGTTTCACTCTGTTTGCCTCTGTTTAAGTCTTCTTGCCTCTGTTTCACTCTGTTTGCCTCTGTTTCACTCTGTTTGCCTCTGTTTCACTCTGTTTGCCTCTGTTTAAGTCATCTTGCCTCTGTTTCACTCTGTTTGCCTCTGTTTCACTCTGTTTGCCTCTGTTTAACACTGTTTGCCACTGTTTCAGTCTGTTTGCCTCTGTTTCAGTCTGTTTGCCTCTGTTTCATTCTGTTTGCCTCTGTTTCACTGTTTGTGCCTCTGTTTCACTCTTTTTGCCTCTTTTTAACTCTGTTTCACTCTGTTTAATTCTGTTTGCCTCTGTTTGCCTCTTTTTGCCTCTGTTTAAGTCTGTTTGCCTCTGTTTAAGTCTGTTTGCCTCTGTTTAAATCTGTTTGCCTCTGTTTAAGTCTGTTTGCCTGTGTTAAAATCTGTTTGCCTCTGTTTAAGTCTGTTTGCCTCTGTTTAAGTCTGTTTGCCTCTGTTTAAATCTGTTTGCCTCTGTTTAAGTCTGTTTGCCGCTGTTTCACTCTGTTTGCCTCTGTTTCACTCGGTTTGCCTCTGTTTCACTCTGTTTCAATCTGTTCGCCTCTATTTCACTCTGATTGTCTGTGTTTCACTCTGTTGGCCTCTGTTTGTCTCTGTTTCAATCTGTTTGCCTCTGTTTAAGTCTTCTTGCCTCTGTTTCACTCTGTTTGCCTCTGTTTCACTCTGTTTGCCTCTGTTGCACACTGTTTGCCTCTGTTTCACTCCGTTTGCCTCTGTTTCATTCTGTTTGTCTCTGTTTCACTCTGTTTGCATCTGTTTAAGTCTTCTTGCCTCTGTTTCACTCTGTTTGCCTCTGTTTCACTCTGTTTGACTCTGTTTAACACTGTTTGCCTCTGTTTCTGTCTGTTTCCCTCTGTTTCAGTCTGTTTCCTCTATTTCATTCTGTTTGCCTCTGTTTCACTGTTTTTGCCATTGTTTCACTCTTTCTGCCTCTGTTTAACTCTGTTTCACGCTGTTTCACTCTGTTTAATTCTGTTTGCCTCTGTTTGCCTCTTTTTGCCTCTGTTTAAGTCTGTTAACCTCTGTTTCAGTCTGTTTGCCTCTGTTTAAATCTGTTTGCCTCTGTTTAAGTCTGTTTGCCTCTTTTTAAATCTGTTTGCCTGTGTTAAAGTCTGTTTGCCTCTGTTTAAGTCTGTTTGCCTCTGTTTCACTCTGTTTGCCTCTGTTTAAGTCTCTTTGCCTCTGTTTAAGTCTGTTTGCCTGTGTTAAAGTCTCTTTGCCTCTGTTTAAGTCTGTCTGCCTCTGTTTAATTCTGTTTGCCTCTGTTTAAGTCCGTTTGCCTCTGTTTCACTCTGTTTGCCTCTGTGTTACTCTGTTTCACTCTGTTTGCCTCTGTTTCACTCTGTTTGCCTCTGTTTCACTCTGTTTGCCTCTGTTTCATTCTGTTTGTCTCTGTTTCACTCTGTCTGCCTCTGGTTAAGTCTTCTTGCCTCTGTTTCACTCTCTTTGCCTCTGTTTCACTCTGTTTGCCTCTGTTTCACTCTTTTTGCCTCTGTTTGCCTCTGTTTAAGTCTGTTTGCCTCTGTTAAACACTGTTTGCCTCTGTTTCAGTCTGTTTGCCTCTGTTTCAGTCTGTTTGCCTCTGTTTCACTCTTTTTGCCTCTGTTTCACACTTTTTGCCTCTGTTTAACTCTGTTTCACTCTGTTTAATTCTGTTTGCCTCTGTTTGCCTCTGTTTGCCTCTGTTTAAGTCTGTTTGCCTCTGTTTAAGTCTGTTTGCCTGTGTTAAAGTCTGTTTGCCTCTGTTTAAATCTGTTTGCCTCTGTTTAAGTCTGTTTGCCTCTGTTTCAGTCTGTTTGCCTCTGTTTATGTCTGTTTGCCTCTGTTTAAGTCTGTTTGCCTGTGTTAAAGTCTGTTTGCCTCTGTTTCATTCTGTTTGCCTCTGTTTCATTCTTTTGCCTCTGTTTCAGTCTTTTTGCCTCTTTCTAACTCTGTTTCACTCTGATTCACTCTGTTTAATTCTGTTTAAGTCTGTTTAACTCTGTTTGCCTCTTTTAAAGTCTGTTTGCCTCATTTTAAGTCTGTTTGTCTCTGATTAAGTCTGTTTGCCTCTGTTTAAATCTGTTTGCCTCTGTTTAAGTCTGTTTGCCTCTGTTTAAGTCTGTTTGCCTCTGTTTCACTCTGTTTGCCTCTGTTTCACTCTGTTTGCCTCTGTTTCACTCTTTTTCACTCTGTTTGCCTCTATTTCACTCTGATTGCCTGTGTTGCACTCTGTTGGCCTCTGTTTGTCTCTGTTTCATTCTGTTTGCCTCTTTTTAAGTCTTCTTGCCTCTGTTTCACTCTGTTTGCCTCTGTTTCACTCTGTTTGCCTCTGTTGCATTCTGTTTGCCTCTGTTTCACTCTGTTTGCCTCTGTTTCATTCTGTTTGTCTCTGTTTCAGTCTGTTTGCCTCTGTTTAAGTCTTCTGGCCTCTGTTTCTCTCTGTTTGCCTCTGTTTCACTCTGTTTACCTCTGTTTAACACTGTTTGCCTCTGTTTCAGTCTGTTTGCCTCGGTTTCAGTCTGTTTGCCTCTGTTTCATTCTGTTTGCCTCTGTTTCACTGTTTTTGCCTCTGTTTCACTCTTTTTACCTCTTTTTAACTCTGTTTCACTCTGTTTCACTCTGTTTAATTCTGTTTGCCTCTTTTTGCCTCTGTTTAAGTCTGTTTGCCTCTGTTTAAGTCTGTTTGCCTCTGTTTAAATCTGTTTGCCTCTGGTTAAGTCTGTTTGCCTCTTTTTAAGTCTGTTTGCCTGTGTTAAAGTCTGTTTGCCTCTGTTTAAGTCTGTTTGCCTCTGTTTAAGTCTGTTTGCCTCTGTTTAAGTCTGTTTGCCTCTTTTTCACTCTGTTTGCCTGTGTTAAAGTCTGTTTGCCTCTGTTTAAGTCTGTTTGCCTCTGTTTAAGTCTGTTTGCCTCTGTTTAAATCTGTTTGCCTCTGTTTCACTCTGTTTGCCTCTGTTTCAATCTGTTTGCCTCTGTTGCAGTCTGTTTGCCTCTGTTTCACTCTTTTTGCCTCTTTTTCACACTTTTTGCCTCTGTTTAACTCTGTTTCACTCTGTCTCACACTGTTTAATTCTGTTTGCATCTGTTTGCCTCCGTTTGCCTCTGTTTAAGTCTGTTTGCCTCTGTTTACCTCTGTTTGCCAGTGTTAAAGTCTGTTTGCCTCTGTTTAATGCTGTTTGCCTCTGTTAAAGTCTCTTTCCCTCTGTTTAAGTCTGTCTGCCTCTGTTTAAATCTGTTTGCCTCTGTTTAAGTCTGTTTGCCTCTGTTTAAGTCTGTTTGCCTCTTTTTAAGTCTGTTTGCCTGTGTTAAAGTCTTTTTGCCTCTGTTTAAGTCTGTTTGCCTCTGTTTAAGTCTGTTTGCCTCTGTTTAAGTCTGTTTGCCTCTGTTTAAGTCTGTTTGCCTCTGTTTAAGTCTGTTTGCCTGTGTTAAAGTCTGTTTGCCTCTGTTTAAGTCTGTGTGCCTCTGTTTAAGTCTGTTTGCCTCTGTTTCACTCTGATTGCCTGTGTTTAACTCTGTTTCACTCTGTTTGTCTCTGTTTCACTCTGTTTGCCTCTGTTTCACTCTGTTTGCCTCTGTTTCACTCTGTTTTTCTCTGTTTCACTCTGTTTGCCTCTGTTTAAGTCTTCTTGCCTCTGTTTCACTCTGTTTGCCTCTGTTTCACTCTGTTTGCCTCTGTTTGCCTCTGTTTAACACTCTTCGCATCTGTTTCAGTCTGTTTGCCTCTGTTTAAGTCTGTTTGCCGCTGTTTCACTCTGTTTGCCTCTGTTTCACTCCGTTTGCCTCTGTTTCACTCTGTTTCAATCTGTTTGCCTCTGTTTAAGTCTTCTTGCCTCTGTTTCACTCTGTTTGCCTCTGTTTCACTCTGTTTGCCTCTGTTGCACACTGTTTGCCTCTGTTTCACTCCGTTTGCCTCTGTTTCATTCTGTTTGTCTCTGTTTCACTCTGTTTGCATCTGTTAAGTCTTCTTGCCTCTGTTTCACTCTGTTTGCCTCTGTTTCACTCTGTTTGCCTCTGTTTAACACTGTTTGCCTCTGTTTCAGTCTGTTTCCCTCTGTTTCAGTCTGTTTCCTCTATTTCATTCTGTTTGCCTCTGTTTCACTGTTTTTGCCATTGTTTCACTCTTTCTGCCTCTGTTTAACTCTGTTTCACGCTGTTTCACTCTGTTTAATTCTGTTTGCCTCTGTTTGCCTCTTTTTGCCTCTGTTTAAGTCTGTTTGCCTCTGTTTCAGTCTGTTTGCCTCTGTTTAAATCTGTTTGCCTCTGTTTAAGTCTGTTTGCCTCTTTTTAAATCTGTTTGCCTGTGTTAAAGTCTGTTTGCCTCTGTTTAAGTCTGTTTGCCTCTGTTTCACTCTGTTTGCCTCTGTTTAAGTCTCTTTGCCTCTGTTTAAGTCTGTTTGCCTGTGTTAAAGTCTCTTTGCCTCTGTTTAAGTCTGTTTGCCTCTGTTTAATTCTGTTTGCCTCTGTTTAAGTCCGTTTGCCTCTGTTTCACTCTGTTTGCCTCTGTGTTACTCTGTTTCACTCTGCTTGCCTCTGTTTCACTCTGTTTGCCTCTGTTTCACTCTGTTTGCCTCTGTTTCATTCTGTTTGTCTCTGTTTCACTCTGTCTGCCTCTGGTTAAGTCTTCTTGCCTCTGTTTCACTCTCTTTGCCTCTGTTTCACTCTGTTTGCCTCTGTTTCACTCTTTTTGCCTCTGTTTGCCTCTGTTTAAGTCTGTTTGCCTCTGTTAAACACTGTTTGCCTCTGTTTCAGTCTGTTTGCCTCTGTTTCAGTCTGTTTGCCTCTGTTTCACTCTTTTTGCCTCTGTTTCACACTTTTTGCCTCTGTTTCACTCTGTTTCACTCTGTTTAATTCTGTTTGCCTCTGTTTGCCTCTGTTTGCCTCTGTTTAAGTCTGTTTGCCTCTGTTTAAGTCTGTTTGCCTGTGTTAAAGTCTGTTTGCCTCTGTTTAAATCTGTTTGCCTCTGTTTAAGTCTGTTTGCCTCTGTTTCAGTCTGTTTGCCTCTTTTTAAGTCTGTTTGCCTGTGTTAAAGTCTTTTTGCCTCTGTTTAAGTCTGTTTGCCTCTGTTTAAGTCTGTTTGCCTCTGTTTTAGTCTATTTGCCTCTGTTTATGTCTGTTTGCCTCTGTTTAAGTCTGTTTGCCTGTCTTAAAGTCTGTTTGCCTCTGTTTCATTCTGTTTGCCTCTGTTTCACTCTTTTTGCCTCTGTTTCAGTCTTTTTGCCTCTTTCTAACTCTGTTTCACTCTGATTCACTCTGTTTAATTCTGTTTAAGTCTTTTTAACTCTGTTTGCCTCTGTTTAACTCTGTTTGCCTCTTTGTACGTCTGTTTGCCTCTGTTTAAGTCTGTTTGCCTCTGTTTAAGTCTGTTTGCCTCTGTTTAAATCTGTTTGCCTCTGTTTAAGTCTGTTTGCCGCTGTTTCACTCTGTTTGCCTCTGTTTCACTCGGTTTGCCTCTGTTTCACTCTGTTTCAATCTGTTTGCCTCTATTTCACTCTGATTGTCTGTGTTTCACTCTGTTGGCCTCTGTTTGTCTCTGTTTCAATCTGTTTGCCTCTGTTTAAGTCTTCTTGCCTCTGTTTCACTCTGTTTGCCTCTGTTTCATTCTGTTTGCCTCTGTTGCACACTGTTTGCCTCTGTTTCACTCCGTTTGCCTCTGTTTCATTCTGTTTGTCTCTGTTTCACTCTGTTTGCATCTGTTTAAGTCTTGTTGCCTCTGTTTCACTCTGTTTGCCTCTGTTTCACTCTGTTTGCCTCTGTTTAACACTGTTTGCCTCTGTTTCTGTCTGTTTCCCTCTGTTTCAGTCTGTTTCCTCTATTTCATTCTGTTTGCCTCTGTTTCACTGTTTTTGCCATTGTTTCACTCTTTCTGCCTCTGTTTAACTCTGTTTCACGCTGTTTCACTCTGTTTAATTCTGTTTGCCTCTGTTTGCCTCTTTTTGCCTCTGTTTAAGTCTGTTTGCCTCTGTTTCAGTCTGTTTGCCTCTGTTTAAATCTGTTTGCCTCTGTTTAAGTCTGTTTGCCTCTTTTTAAATCTGTTTGCCTGTGTTAAAGTCTGTTTGCCTCTGTTTAAGTCTGTTGCCTCTGTTTCACTCTGTTTGCCTCTGTTTAAGTCTCTTTGCCTCTGTTTAAGTCTGTTTGCCTGTGTTAAAGTCTTTTTGCCTCTGTTTAAGTCTGTCTGCCTCTGTTTAATTCTGTTTGCCTCTGTTTAAGTCCGTTTGCCTCTGTTTCACTCTGTTTGCCTCTGTGTTACTCTGTTTCACTCTGTTTGCCTCTGTTTCACTCTGTTTGCCTCTGTTTCACTCTGTTTGCCTCTGTTTCATTCTGTTTGTCTCTGTTTCACTCTGTCTGCCTCTGGTTAAGTCTTCTTGCCTCTGTTTCACTCTCTTTGCCTCTGTTTCACTCTGTTTGCCTCTGTTTCACTCTTTTTGCCTCTGTTTGCCTCTGTTTAAGTCTGTTTGCCTCTGTTAAACACTGTTTGCCTCTGTTTCAGTCTGTTTGCCTCTGTTTCAGTCTGTTTGCCTCTGTTTCACTCTTTTTGCCTCTGTTTCACACTTTTTGCCTCTGTTTAACTCTGTTTCACTCTGTTTAATTCTGTTTGCCTCTGTTTGCCTCTGTTTGCCTCTGTTTAAGTCTGTTTGCCTCTGTTTAAGTCTGTTTGCCTGTGTTAAAGTCTGTTTGCCTCTGTTTAAATCTGTTTGCCTCTGTTTAAGTCTGTTTGCCTCTGTTTCAGTCTGTTTGCCTCTGTTTATGTCTGTTTGCCTCTGTTTAAGTCTGTTTGCCTGTGTTAAAGTCTGTTTGCCTCTGTTTCATTCTGTTTGCCTCTGTTTCATTCTTTTTGCCTCTGTTTCAGTCTTTTTGCCTCTTTCTAACTCTGTTTCACTCTGATTCACTCTGTTTAATTCTGTTTAAGTCTGTTTAACTCTGTTTGCCTCTTTTAAAGTCTGTTTGCCTCAGTTTAAGTCTGTTTGTCTCTGATTAAGTCTGTTTGCCTCTGTTTAAATCTGTTTGCCTCTGTTTAAGTCTGCTTGCCTCTGTTTAAGTCTGTTTGCCTCTGTTTCACTCTGTTTGCCTCAGTTTCACTCTGTTTGCCTCTGTTTCACTCTTTTTCACTCTGTTTGCCTCTATTTCACTCTGATTGCCTGTGTTGCACTCTGTTGGCCTCTGTTTGTCTCTGTTTCATTCTGTTTGCCTCTTTTTAAGTCTTCTTGCCTCTGTTTCACTCTGTTTGCCTCTGTTTCACTCTGTTTGCCTCTGTTGCACTCTGTTTGCCTCTGTTTCAGTCTGTTTACCTCTGTTTCATTCTGTTTGTCTCTGTTTCACTCTGTTTGCCTCTGTTTAAGTCTTCTGGCCTCTGTTTCTCTCTGTTTGCCTCTGTTTCACTCTGTTTGCCTCTGTTTAACACTGTTTGCCTCTGTTTCAGTCTGTTTGCCTCGGTTTCAGTCTGTTTGCCTCTGTTTCATTCTGTTTGCCTCTGTTTCACTGTTTTTGCCTCTGTTTCACTCTTTTACCTCTTTTTAACTCTGTTTCACTCTGTTTCACTCTGTTTAATTCTGTTTGCCTCTTTTTGCCTCTGTTTAAGTCTGTTTGCCTCTGTTTAAGTCTGTTTGCCTCTGTTTAAATCTGTTTGCCTCTGGTTAAGTCTGTTTGCCTCTTTTTAAGTCTGTTTGCCTGTGTTAAAGTCTGTTTGCCTCTGTTTAAGTCTGTTTGCCTCTGTTTAAGTCTGTTTGCCTCTGTTTAAGTCTGTTTGCCTCTTTTTCACTCTGTTTGCCTGTGTTAAAGTCTGTTTGCCTCTGTTTAAGTCTGTTTGCCTCTGTTTAAGTCTGTTTGCCTCTGTTTAAATCTGTTTGCCTCTGTTTCACTCTGTTTGCCTCTGTTTCAATCTGTTTGCCTCTGTTTCACTCTTTTTGCCTCTGTTTGCCTCTGTTTAAGTCTGTTTGCCTCTGTTTAACACTGTTTGCCTCTGTTTCAGTCTGTTTGCCTCTGTTGCAGTCTGTTTGCCTCTGTTTCACTCTTTTTGCCTCTTTTTCACACTTTTTGCCTCTGTTTAACTCTGTTTCACTCTGTCTCACACTGTTTAATTCTGTTTGCATCTGTTTGCCTCCGTTTGCCTCTGTTTAAGTCTGTTTGCCTCTGTTTACCTCTGTTTGCCAGTGTTAAAGTCTGTTTGCCTCTGTTTAATGCTGTTTGCCTCTGTTTAAGTCTCTTTCCCTCTGTTTAAGTCTGTCTGCCTCTGTTTAAATCTGTTTGCCTCTGTTTAAGTCTGTTTGCCTCTGTTTAAGTCTGTTTGCCTCTTTTTAAGTCTGTTTGCCTGTGTTAAAGTCTTTTTGCCTCTGTTTAAGTCTGTTTGCCTCTGTTTAAGTCTGTTTGCCTCTGTTTAAGTCTGTTTGCCTCTGTTTAAGTCTGTTTGCCTCTGTTTAAGTCTGTTTGCCTGTGTTAAAGTCTGTTTGCCTCTGTTTAAGTCTGTGTGCCTCTGTTTAAGTCTGTTTGCCTCTGTTTCACTCTGATTGCCTGTGTTTAACTCTGTTTCACTCTGTTTGTCTCTGTTTCACTCTGTTTGCCTCTGTTTCACTCTGTTTGCCTCTGTTTCACTCTGTTTTTCTCTGTTTCACTCTGTTTGCCTCTGTTTAAGTCTTCTTGCCTCTGTTTCACTCTGTTTGCCTCTGTTTCACTCTGTTTGCCTCTGTTTGCCTCTGTTTAACACTCTTCGCATCTGTTTCAGTCTGTTTGCCTCTGTTTAAGTCTGTTTGCCGCTGTTTCACTCTGTTTGCCTCTGTTTCACTCGGTTTGCCTCTGTTTCACTCTGTTTCAATCTGTTTGCCTCTGTTTAAGTCTTCTTGCCTCTGTTTCACTCTGTTTGCCTCTGTTTCACTCTGTTTGCCTCTGTTGCACACTGTTTGCCTCTGTTTCACTCCGTTTGCCTCTGTTTCATTCTGTTTGTCTCTGTTTCACTCTGTTTGCATCTGTTTAAGTCTTCTTGCCTCTGTTTCACTCTGTTTGCCTCTGTTTCACTCTGTTTGCCTCTGTTTAACACTGTTTGCCTCTGTTTCATTCTGTTTCCCTCATTTTCAGTCTGTTTCCTCTATTTCATTCTGTTTGCCTCTGTTTCACTGTTTTTGCCATTGTTTCACTCTTTCTGCCTCTGTTTAACTCTGTTTCACGCTGTTTCACTCTGTTTAATTCTGTTTGCCTCTTTTTGCCTCTGTTTAAGTCTGTTAACCTCTGTTTCAGTCTGTTTGCCTCTGTTTAAATCTGTTTGCCTCTGTTTAAGTCTGTTTGCCTCTTTTTAAATCTGTTTGCCTGTGTTAAAGTCTGTTTGCCTCTGTTTAAGTCTGTTTGCCTCTGTTTCACTCTGTTTGCCTCTGTTTAAGTCTCTTTGCCTCTGTTTAAGTCTGTTAGCCTGTGTTAAAGTCTCTTTGCCTCTGTTTAAGTCTGTCTGCCTCTGTTTAATTCTGTTTGCCTCTGTTTAAGTCCGTTTGCCTCTGTTTCACTCTGTTTGCCTCTGTGTTACTCTGTTTCACTCTGTTTGCCTCTGTTTCACTCTGTTTGCCTCTGTTTCACTCTGTTTGCCTCTGTTTCATTCTGTTTGTCTCTGTTTCACTCTGTCTGCCTCTGGTTAAGTCTTCTTGCCTCTGTTTCACTCTCTTTGCCTCTGTTTCACACTGTTTGCCTCTGTTTAAGTCTGTGTGCCTCTGTTTAAGTCTGTTTGCCTCTGTTTCACTCTGATTGCCTGTGTTTAACTCTGTTTCACTCTGTTTGTCTCTGTTTCACTCTGTTTGCCTCTGTTTCACTCTGTTTGCCTCTGTTTCACTCTGTTTTTCTCTGTTTCACTCTGTTTGCCTCTGTTTAAGTCTTCTTGCCTCTGTTTCACTCTGTTTGCCTCTGTTTCACTCTGTTTGCCTCTGTTTGCCTCTGTTTAACACTCTTCGCATCTGTTTCAGTCTGTTTGCCTCTGTTTAAGTCTGTTTGCCGCTGTTTCACTCTGTTTGCCTCTGTTTCACTCGGTTTGCCTCTGTTTCACTCTGTTTCAATCTGTTTGCCTCTGTTTAAGTCTTCTTGCCTCTGTTTCACTCTGTTTGCCTCTGTTTCACTCTGTTTGCCTCTGTTGCACACTGTTTGCCTCTGTTTCACTCCGTTTGCCTCTGTTTCATTCTGTTTGTCTCTGTTTCACTCTGTTTGCATCTGTTTCACTCTGTTTGCCTCTGTTTCACTCTGTTTGCCTCTGTTTAACACTGTTTGCCTCTGTTTCAGTCTGTTTCCCTCTGTTTCAGTCTGTTTCCTCTATTTCATTCTGTTTGCCTCTGTTTCACTGTTTTTGCCATTGTTTCACTCTTTCTGCCTCTGTTTAACTCTGTTTCACGCTGTTTCACTCTGTTTAATTCTGTTTGCCTCTGTTTGCCTCTTTTTGCCTCTGTTTAAGTCTGTTTGCCTCTGTTTCAGTCTGTTTGCCTCTGTTTAAATCTGTTTGCCTCTTTTTAAGTCTGTTTGCCTCTTTTTAAATCTGTTTGCCTGTGTTAAAGTCTGTTTGCCTCTGTTTAAGTCTGTTTGCCTCTGTTTCACTCTGTTTGCCTCTGTTTAAGTCTTTTTGCCTCTGTTTAAGTCTGTTTGCCTGTGTTAAAGTCTCTTTGCCTCTGTTTAAGTCTGTTTGCCTCTGTTTAATTCTGTTTGCCTCTGTTTAAGTCCGTTTGCCTCTGTTTCACTCTGTTTGCCTCTGTGTTTCTCTGTTTCACTCTGTTTGCCTCTGTTTCACTCTGTTCGCCTCTGTTTCATTCTGTTTGTCTCTGTTTCACTCTGTCTGCCTCTGGTTAAGTCTTCTTGCCTCTGTTTCACTCTCTTTGCCTCTGTTTCACTCTGTTTGCCTCTGTTTCACTCTTTTTGCCTCTGTTTGCCTCTGTTTAAGTCTGTTTGCCTCTGTTTAAATCTGTTTGCCTCTGGTTAAGTCTGTTTGCCTCTTTTTAAGTCTGTTTGCCTGTGTTAAAGTCTGTTTGCCTCTGTTTAAGTCTGTTTGCCTCTGTTTAAGTCTGTTTGCCTCTGTTTAAGTCTGTTTGCCTCTTTTTAAATCTGTTTGCCTGTGTTAAAGTCTGTTTGCCTCTGTTTAAGTCTGTTTGCCTCTGTTTCACTCTGTTTGCCTCTGTTTAAGTCTTTTTGCCTCTGTTTAAGTCTGTTTGCCTGTGTTAAAGTCTCTTTGCCTCTGTTTAAGTCTGTTTGCCTCTGTTTAATTCTGTTTGCCTCTGTTTAAGTCCGTTTGCCTCTGTTTCACTCTGTTTGCCTCTGTGTTTCTCTGTTTCACTCTGTTTGCCTCTGTTTCACTCTGTTCGCCTCTGTTTCATTCTGTTTGTCTCTGTTTCACTCTGTCTGCCTCTGGTTAAGTCTTCTTGCCTCTGTTTCACTCTCTTTGCCTCTGTTTCACTCTGTTTGCCTCTGTTTCACTCTTTTTGCCTCTGTTTGCCTCTGTTTAAGTCTGTTTGCCTCTGTTTAAATCTGTTTGCCTCTGGTTAAGTCTGTTTGCCTCTTTTTAAGTCTGTTTGCCTGTGTTAAAGTCTGTTTGCCTCTGTTTAAGTCTGTTTGCCTCTGTTTAAGTCTGTTTGCCTCTGTTTAAGTCTGTTTGCCTCTTTTTCACTCTGTTTGCCTGTGTTAAAGTCTGTTTGCCTCTGTTTAAGTCTGTTTGCCTCTGTTTAAGTCTGTTTGCCTCTGTTTAAATCTGTTTGCCTCTGTTTCACTCTGTTTGCCTCTGTTTCAATCTGTTTGCCTCTGTTTCACTCTTTTTGCCTCTGTTTGCCTCTGTTTAAGTCTGTTTGCCTCTGTTTAACACTGTTTGCCTCTGTTTCAGTCTGTTTGCCTCTGTTGCAGTCTGTTTGCCTCTGTTTCACTCTTTTTGCCTCTTTTTCACACTTTTTGCCTCTGTTTAACTCTGTTTCACTCTGTCTCACACTGTTTAATTCTGTTTGCATCTGTTTGCCTCCGTTTGCCTCTGTTTAAGTCTGTTTGCCTCTGTTTACCTCTGTTTGCCAGTGTTAAAGTCTGTTTGCCTCTGTTTAATGCTGTTTGCCTCTGTTTAAGTCTCTTTCCCTCTGTTTAAGTCTGTCTGCCTCTGTTTCAATCTGTTTGCCTCTGTTTAAGTCTGTTTGCCTCTGTTTAAGTCTGTTTGCCTCTTTTTAAGTCTGTTTGCCTGTGTTAAAGTCTTTTTGCCTCTGTTTAAGTCTGTTTGCCTCTGTTTAAGTCTGTTTGCCTCTGTTTAAGTCTGTTTGCCTCTGTTTAAGTCTGTTTGCCTCTGTTTAAGTCTGTTTGCCTGTGTTAAAGTCTGTTTGCCTCTGTTTAAGTCTGTGTGCCTCTGTTTAAGTCTGTTTGCCTCTGTTTCACTCTGATTGCCTGTGTTTAACTCTGTTTCACTCTGTTTGTCTCTGTTTCACTCTGTTTGCCTCTGTTTCACTCTGTTTGCCTCTGTTTCACTCTGTTTTTCTCTGTTTCACTCTGTTTGCCTCTGTTTAAGTCTTCTTGCCTCTGTTTCACTCTGTTTGCCTCTGTTTCACTCTGTTTGCCTCTGTTTGCCTCTGTTTAACACTCTTCGCATCTGTTTCAGTCTGTTTGCCTCTGTTTAAGTCTGTTTGCCGCTGTTTCACTCTGTTTGCCTCTGTTTCACTCGGTTTGCCTCTGTTTCACTCTGTTTCAATCTGTTTGCCTCTGTTTAAGTCTTCTTGCCTCTGTTTCACTCTGTTTGCCTCTGTTTCACTCTGTTTGCCTCTGTTGCACACTGTTTGCCTCTGTTTCACTCCGTTTGCCTCTGTTTCATTCTGTTTGTCTCTGTTTCACTCTGTTTGCATCTGTTTAAGTCTTCTTGCCTCTGTTTCACTCTGTTTGCCTCTGTTTCACTCTGTTTGCCTCTGTTTAACACTGTTTGCCTCTGTTTCATTCTGTTTCCCTCATTTTCAGTCTGTTTCCTCTATTTCATTCTGTTTGCCTCTGTTTCACTGTTTTTGCCATTGTTTCACTCTTTCTGCCTCTGTTTAACTCTGTTTCACGCTGTTTCACTCTGTTTAATTCTGTTTGCCTCTTTTTGCCTCTGTTTAAGTCTGTTAACCTCTGTTTCAGTCTGTTTGCCTCTGTTTAAATCTGTTTGCCTCTGTTTAAGTCTGTTTGCCTCTTTTTAAATCTGTTTGCCTGTGTTAAAGTCTGTTTGCCTCTGTTTAAGTCTGTTTGCCTCTGTTTCACTCTGTTTGCCTCTGTTTAAGTCTCTTTGCCTCTGTTTAAGTCTGTTTGCCTGTGTTAAAGTCTCTTTGCCTCTGTTTAAGTCTGTCTGCCTCTGTTTAATTCTGTTTGCCTCTGTTTAAGTCCGTTTGCCTCTGTTTCACTCTGTTTGCCTCTGTGTTACTCTGTTTCACTCTGTTTGCCTCTGTTTCACTCTGTTTGCCTCTGTTTCACTCTGTTTGCCTCTGTTTCATTCTGTTTGTCTCTGTTTCACTCTGTCTGCCTCTGGTTAAGTCTTCTTGCCTCTGTTTCACTCTCTTTGCCTCTGTTTCACACTGTTTGCCTCTGTTTAAGTCTGTGTGCCTCTGTTTAAGTCTGTTTGCCTCTGTTTCACTCTGATTGCCTGTGTTTAACTCTGTTTCACTCTGTTTGTCTCTGTTTCACTCTGTTTGCCTCTGTTTCACTCTGTTTGCCTCTGTTTCACTCTGTTTTTCTCTGTTTCACTCTGTTTGCCTCTGTTTAAGTCTTCTTGCCTCTGTTTCACTCTGTTTGCCTCTGTTTCACTCTGTTTGCCTCTGTTTGCCTCTGTTTAACACTCTTCGCATCTGTTTCAGTCTGTTTGCCTCTGTTTAAGTCTGTTTGCCGCTGTTTCACTCTGTTTGCCTCTGTTTCACTCGGTTTGCCTCTGTTTCACTCTGTTTCAATCTGTTTGCCTCTGTTTAAGTCTTCTTGCCTCTGTTTCACTCTGTTTGCCTCTGTTTCACTCTGTTTGCCTCTGTTGCACACTGTTTGCCTCTGTTTCACTCCGTTTGCCTCTGTTTCATTCTGTTTGTCTCTGTTTCACTCTGTTTGCATCTGTTTCACTCTGTTTGCCTCTGTTTCACTCTGTTTGCCTCTGTTTAACACTGTTTGCCTCTGTTTCAGTCTGTTTCCCTCTGTTTCAGTCTGTTTCCTCTATTTCATTCTGTTTGCCTCTGTTTCACTGTTTTTGCCATTGTTTCACTCTTTCTGCCTCTGTTTAACTCTGTTTCACGCTGTTTCACTCTGTTTAATTCTGTTTGCCTCTGTTTGCCTCTTTTTGCCTCTGTTTAAGTCTGTTTGCCTCTGTTTCAGTCTGTTTGCCTCTGTTTAAATCTGTTTGCCTCTTTTTAAGTCTGTTTGCCTCTTTTTAAATCTGTTTGCCTGTGTTAAAGTCTGTTTGCCTCTGTTTAAGTCTGTTTGCCTCTGTTTCACTCTGTTTGCCTCTGTTTAAGTCTTTTTGCCTCTGTTTAAGTCTGTTTGCCTGTGTTAAAGTCTCTTTGCCTCTGTTTAAGTCTGTTTGCCTCTGTTTAATTCTGTTTGCCTCTGTTTAAGTCCGTTTGCCTCTGTTTCACTCTGTTTGCCTCTGTGTTTCTCTGTTTCACTCTGTTTGCCTCTGTTTCACTCTGTTTGCCTCTGTTTCACTCTGTTCGCCTCTGTTTCATTCTGTTTGTCTCTGTTTCACTCTGTCTGCCTCTGGTTAAGTCTTCTTGCCTCTGTTTCACTCTCTTTGCCTCTGTTTCACTCTGTTTGCCTCTGTTTCACTCTTTTTGCCTCTGTTTGCCTCTGTTTAAGTCTGTTTGCCTCTGTTAAACACTGTTTGCCTCTGTTTCAGTCTGTTTGCCTCTGTTTCAGTCTGTTTGCCTCTGTTTCACTCTTTTTGCCTCTGTTTCACACTTTTTGCCTCTGTTTAACTCTGTTTCACTCTGTTTACTTCTGTTTGCCTCTGTTTGCCTCTGTTTAAGTCTGTTTGCCTCTGTTTAAGTCTGTTTGCCTGTGCTAAAGTCTGTTTGCCTCTGTTTAAATCTGTTTGCCTCTGTTTAAGTCTGTTTGCCTCTGTTTCAGTCTGTTTGCCTCTTTTTAAGTCTGTTTGCCTGTGTTAAAGTCTTTTTGCCTCTGTTTAAGTCTGTTTGCCTCTGTTTAAGTCTGTTTGCCTCTGTTTAAGTCTATTTGCCTCTGTTTATGTCTGTTTGCCTCTGTTTAAGTCTGTTTGCCTCTGTTAAAGTCTGTTTGCCTCTGTTTCATTCTGTTTGCCTCTGTTTCACTCTTTTTGCCTCTGTTTCAGTCTTTTTGCCTCTTTCTAACTCTGTTTCACTCTGATTCACTCTGTTTAATTCTGTTTAAGTCTGTTTAACTCTGTTTGCCTCTGTTAAAGTCTGCTTGCCTCAGTTTAAGTCTGTTTGTCTCTGATTAAGTCTGTTTGCCTCTGTTTAAATCTGTTTGCCTCTGTTTAAGTCTGTTTGCCTCTGATTAAGTCTGTTTGCCTCTGTTTCACTCTGTTTGCCTCTGTTTCACTCTGTTTGCCTCTGTTTCACTCTTTTTCACTCTGTTTGCCTCTATTTCACTCTGATTGCCTGTGTTTCACTCTGTTGGCCTCTGTTTGTCTCTGTTTCACTCTGCTTGCCTCTGTTTCACTCTGTTTGCCTCTGTTTCACTCTGTTTGCCTCTGTTTCACTCTGTTTGTCTCTGTGTCACTCTGTTTGCCTCTGTTTAAGTCTTCTTGCCTCTGTTTCACTCTGTTTGCCTGTGTTTAATTCTGTTTGCCTCTGTTTAAGTCTGTTTGCCTCTGTTTAAGGCTGTTTGTCTCTGTTTAAGTCTGTTTGCCTGTGTTAAAGTCTGTTTGCCTCTGTTTAAGTCTGTTTGCCTCTGTTTAAGTCTGTTTGCCTCTGTTTAAGTCTGTTTGCCTCTGTTTAAGTCTGTTTGTCTGTGTTAAAGTCTGTTTGCCTCTGCTTAAGTCTGTTTGCCTCTGTTTAAGTCTGTTTGCCTATGTTTAAGTCTGTTTGCCTCTGTTTAAGTCTGTTTGCCTCTGTTTAAGTCTGTTTGCCTCTGCTTCACTCTGTTTGCCTCTGTGTCACTCTGTTTCACTCTGTTTGCCTCTGTTTCACTCTGTTTGCCTCTGTTTCACTCTGTTTGTCTCTGTTTCACTCTGTTTGCCTCTGTTTAAGTCTTCTTGCCTCTGTTTCACTCTGTTTGCCTCTGTTTCACTCTTTTTGCCTCAGTTTGCCTCTGTTTAAGTCTGTTTCCCTCTGTTTAACACTGTTTGCCTCTGTTTCAGTCTGCTTGCCACTGTTTCAGTCTGTTTGCATCTGTTGCAGTCTGTTTGCCTCTGTTTCACTCTTTTTGCCTCTGTTTCACTCTTTTTGCCTCTGTTTAACTCTGTTTCACTCTGTTTAATTCTGTTTGCCTCTGTTTGCCTCTGTTTGCTTCTGTTTCTGTCTGTATGCCTCTGTTTAAGTCGGTTTGGCCTCTGTTTCAGTCTGTTTCCCTCTGTTTAATTCTGTTTGCCTCTGTTTGTCTGTTTGCCTCTGTTTAAGTCTTCTTGCCTCTGTTTCATTCTGTTTCACTCTGTTTGCCTCTGTTTCACTCTGTTTGCCTCTGCTGCACACTGTTTGCCTCTGTTTCACTCTGTTTGCCTCTGTTTCACTCTTTTTGCCTCTGTTTGCCTGTGTTTAAGTCTGTTTGCCTCTGCTTCAGTCTGTTTGCCTCTGTTTTAAGTCTGTTTGCCTCTGTTTAAGTCTCTTTGCCTCTGTTTGCCTCTGTTTCGCTCTGTTTTAAGTCTGTTTGCCTCTGTTTAAGTCTGTTTGCCTTTGTTTAAGTCTGTTTGCCTCTGTTTCACTCAGTTTGCCTCTGTTTCACTCTGTTTGCCTCTGTTTCACTCTGTTTGCCTCTGTTTCACTCTGTTTCTCTATGTTTCGCTCTGTTTGCCTCTGTTTAAGTCTTCTTGCCTCTGTTTCAATCTGTTCAACTCTGTTTCACTCTGTTTGCCTCTGTTTCACTCCTTTTGCCTCTGTTTGCCTCTGTTTAAGTCTGTTTGCCTCTGTTTAACACTGTTTGCATCTGTTTAGCTCTGTTTGACTCTGCTCTACTCTGTTTAAATCTGTTTAACTCTGTATGCCACTGTTTAACTCTGTTTCACTCTGTTTGCCTCTGTTCAACTCTGTTTAACTCTGTTTGCTTCTGTTTAACTCTATTAAACTCTCTTTGCCTCTGTTTAACGCTGTTTGACTCTGTATTCCTCTGTTTAACTCTATTTAACTCTGTTTGCCACTGTTTAACTCTGTTTGCCTCTGTCAACTCTGTTTAACTCTGCTGAACTCTGTATGCATCTGTTTAACTCTGTCTAACTCTGCTAGACCCTGCTCAACTCTGTTTAACTCTGTTGAACTCTGTATGCCGCTGTTTAAATCTGTTTCACTCAGTTTCCCTCTGTTTGCCTCTTTTTAACTCTGTTTAACTCTGTTGAATTCTGTTTAATTCTGTTTAACTCTGTTCACCTATGTTTAACTCTGTTTAACTCTGCATCACTCTGTTTGCCCCTGTTCAACTCTGTTTAACACTGTTTGCCTGTGTTTAACTCTATTCCACTCTGTTTGCATCTGTTTAACTCTTTTCGCCTCTGTTTAACTCTGTTTGCCTCTGTTTAACTCTGTTTAAATCTGTTTGCCACCGTTCAACTCTGTTTAACTCTGCTTAACTCTGTATGCCTCCGTGTAACTCTGTATCACTCTGTTTGCCCCTGTTCAACTCTGTTTAACTCTGTTTGCCTGTGTATAACTCTATTTCACTCTCTTTGCCTCTGTTTAAATCTGTTCGCCTCTGTTTAACTCTGTTTGCCTCTGTTTCACGCTGTTTAAATCTGTTTGCCACCGTTTAACTCTGTTTAACTCTGCTTAACTCTGTATGCCTCTGGCTAACTCTGTATCAATCTGTGCATCCCTGTTCAACTCTGTTTGCCTGTGTTTAACTCTATTTCACTCTGTTTGCCTCTGTTTAACGCTGTTTGACTCTGTATTCCTCTGTTAAACTCTATTTAACTCTGTTTGCCTCTGTTTAACTCTGTTTAACTCTGTTTGCCTCTGTTCAAATCTGTTTAACTCTGTTTGCCTCTGTTCAACTCTGTTTAACTCTGTTTAAATCTGCATGCCTCCGTTTAACTCTGTTACACTCAGTTTCCCTCGGTTTCCCTCTTTTTAACTCTTTTTCACTCTATTGAACTCTGTTTGCCTCTGTTTCACTCTGTTTCACTCTGCTTGCCTCTGTTTCACTCTGTTTGCCTCTGTTTCACTCTGTTTGCCTCTGTTTCACTCTGTTTGTCTCTGTGTCACTCTGTTTGCCTCTGTTTAAGTCTTCTTGCCTCTGTTTCACTCTGTTTGCCTGTGTTTAATTCTGTTTGCCTCTGTTTAAGTCTGTTTGCCTCTGTTTAAGGCTGTTTGTCTCTGTTTAAGTCTGTTTGCCTGTGTTAAAGTCTGTTTGCCTCTGTTTAAGTCTGTTTGCCTCTGTTTAAGTCTGTTTGCCTCTGTTTAAGTGTGTTTGCCTCTGTTTAAAGTCTGTTTGTCTGTGTTAAAGTCTGTTTGCCTCTGCTTAAGTCTGTTTGCCTCTGTTTAAGTCTGTTTGCCTATGTTTAAGTCTGTTTGCCTCTGTTTAAGTCTGTTTGCCTCTGTTTAAGTCTGTTTGCCTCTGCTTCACTCTGTTTGCCTCTGTGTCACTCTGTTTCACTCTGTTTGCCTCTGTTTCACTCTGTTTGCCTCTGTTTCACTCTGTTTGTCTCTGTTTCACTCTGTTTGCCTCTGTTTAAGTCTTCTTGCCTCTGTTTCACTCTGTTTGCCTCTGTTTCACTCTTTTTGCCTCAGTTTGCCTCTGTTTAAGTCTGTTTCCCTCTGTTTAACACTGTTTGCCTCTGTTTCAGTCTGCTTGCCACTGTTTCAGTCTGTTTGCATCTGTTGCAGTCTGTTTGCCTCTGTTTCACTCTTTTTGCCTCTGTTTCACTCTTTTTGCCTCTGTTTAACTCTGTTTCACTCTGTTTAATTCTGTTTGCCTCTGTTTGCCTCTGTTTGCTTCTGTTTCTGTCTGTATGCCTCTGTTTAAGTCGGTTTGGCCTCTGTTTAAGTCTGTTTCCCTCTGTTTAATTCTGTTTGCCTCTGTTTGTCTGTTTGCCTCTGTTTAAGTCTTCTTGCCTCTGTTTCATTCTGTTTCACTCTGTTTGCCTCTGTTTCACTCTGTTTGCCTCTGCTGCACACTGTTTGCCTCTGTTTCACTCTGTTTGCCTCTGTTTCACTCTTTTTGCCTCTGTTTGCCTGTGTTTAAGTCTGTTTGCCTCTGCTTCAGTCTGTTTGCCTCTGTTTAAGTCTCTTTGCCTCTGTTTAAGTCTCTTTGCCTCTGTTTGCCTCTGTTTCGCTCTGTTTAAGTCTGTTTGCCTCTGTTTAAGTCTGTTTGCCTTTGTTTAAGTCTGTTTGCCTCTGTTTCACTCTGTTTGCCTCTGTTTCACTCTGTTTGCCTCTGTTTCACTCTGTTTGCCTCTGTTTCACTCTGTTTCTCTATGTTTCGCTCTGTTTGCCTCTGTTTAAGTCTTCTTGCCTCTGTTTCAATCTGTTCAACTCTGTTTCACTCTGTTTGCCTCTGTTTCACTCCTTTTGCCTCTGTTTGCCTCTGTTTAAGTCTGTTTGCCTCTGTTTAACACTGTTTGCATCTGTTTAGCTCTGTTTGACTCTGCTCTACTCTGTTTAAATCTGTTTAACTCTGTATGCCACTGTTTAACTCTGTTTCACTCTGTTGCCTCTGTTCAACTCTGTTTAACTCTGTTTGCTTCTGTTTAACTCTATTAAACTCTCTTTGCCTCTGTTTAACGCTGTTTGACTCTGTATTCCTCTGTTTAACTCTATTTAACTCTGTTTGCCACTGTTAACTCTGTTTGCCTCTGTTCAACCTCTGTTTAACTCTGCTGAACTCTGTATGCATCTGTTTAACTCTGTCTAACTCTGCTAGACCCTGCTCAACTCTGTTTAACTCTGTTGAACTCTGTATGCCGCTGTTTTAAATCTGTTTCACTCAGTTTCCCTCTGTTTGCCTCTTTTTAACTCTGTTTAACTCTGTTGAATTCTGTTTAATTCTGTTTAACTCTGTTCACCTATGTTTAACTCTGTTTAACTCTGCATCACTCTGTTTGCCCCTGTTCAACTCTGTTTAACACTGTTTGCCTGTGTTTAACTCTATTCCACTCTGTTTGCATCTGTTTAACTCTTTTCGCCTCTGTTTAACTCTGTTTGCCTCTGTTTAACTCTGTTTAAATCTGTTTGCCACCGTTCAACTCTGTTTAACTCTGCTTAACTCTGTATGCCTCCGATGTAACTCTGTATCACTCTGTTTGCCCCTGTTCAACTCTGTTTAACTCTGTTTGCCTGTGTATAACTCTATTTCACTCTCTTTGCCTCTGTTTAAATCTGTTCGCCTCTGTTTAACTCTGTTTGCCTCTGTTTCACGCTGTTTAAATCTGTTTGCCACCGTTTAACTCTGTTTAACTCTGCTTAACTCTGTATGCCTCTGGCTAACTCTGTATCAATCTGTGCATCCCTGTTCAACTCTGTTTGCCTGTGTTTAACTCTATTTCACTCTGTTTGCCTCTGTTTAACGCTGTTTGACTCTGTATTCCTCTGTTAAACTCTATTTAACTCTGTTTGCCTCTGTTTAACTCTGTTTAACTCTGTTTGCCTCTGTTCAAATCTGTTTAACTCTGTTTGCCTCTGTTCAACTCTGTTTAACTCTGTTTAAATCTGCATGCCTCCGTTTAACTCTGTTACACTCAGTTTCCCTCGGTTTCCCTCTTTTTAACTCTTTTTCACTCTATTGAACTCTGTTTGCCTCTGTTTCACTCTGTGAAACTCTGTTCGCCTCTGTTTAACTCTGTATAACTCTGTTAACTCTGTTCAACTCTCTTTAACTCAGTTAACTCTGTTTAGCACTGTTTGACTCTGTTTGCATCTGTTTAACTCTGTTTAACTCTGTTTGCATCTGTTCACATCTGTTTAACTCTGCTTAACTCTGTATGCCTCTGTTTAACAGTGTTTCACTCTGTTTGCCTCTGTTTAACTCTTTTTGCCTCTGTTTCACTCTTTTTGCCTCTGTTTAACTCTGTTTGCCTCTGTTTAACTCTGTTTAACTCTGTATGCCTCTGTTTAACACTGTTTCAATCTGTTTGCCTCTGTTTAACTCAGTTTAACTCTGTTTGCCTCTGTTTAACTCTGTTTAACACTGCTTAACTCTGTATGCCTCTGTGTAACTCTGTATCACTCTGTTTGCCCCTGTTCAACTCTGCTTCACTCTGTTTGCCTGTGTATTACTCTATTTCACTCTGTTTGCCTCTGTTTAACTCTGTTCGCCTCTGTTTCACTCTGTTTAAATCTGTTGAACTCTGTTTGCCTCTGTTTAACTCTGTTTAACTCTGTTTGCCTCTGATCAACTCTGTTTAACTGTGTGTAACTCTGTATGCCTCTGTTTAACTCTGTTTCACTCAGTTTCCATCTGTTTGCCTCGTTTTAACTCTGTTTAACTCTGTTGAACTCTGTTTAACTCTGTTTAACTCAGTTCACCTATGTTTACTCTGTTTAACTCTGTATGCCTCTGTTTAACACTGTTTAAGTCTGTTTGCCTCTGTTTAAGTCTGTTTGCTTCTGTTTCACTCTGTTTGCCTCTGTGTCACTCTGTTTCACTCTGTTTGCCTCTGTTTCACTCTGTTTGCCTCTGTTTCACTCTGTTTGCCTCTGTTTCACTCTGTTTGTCTCTGTGTCACTCTGTTTGCCTCTGTTTAAGTCTTCTTGCCTCTGTTTCACTCTGTTTGCCTCTGTTTCACTCTGTTTGCCTCTGTTTCACTCTTTTTGCCTCAGTTTGCCTCTGTTTAAGTCTGTTTGCCTCTGTTTAACACTGTTTGCCTCTGTTTCAGTCTGTTTGCCTCTGTTTCAGTCTGTTTGCATCTGTTTCAGTCTGTTTGCCTCTGTTTCACTCTTTTTTCATCTGTTTCACTCTTTTTGCCTCTGTTTAACTCTGTTTCACTCTGTTTAATTCTGTTTGCCTCTGTTTGCCTCTGCTTGCCTCTGTTTGCCTCTGTTTGCTTCTGTTTCTGTCTGTATGCCTCTGTTTAAGTCGGTTGGCCTCTGTTTAAGTCTGTTTCCCTCTGTTTAATTCTGTTTGCCTCTGTTTGTCTGTTTGCCTCTGTTTAAGTCTTCTTGCCTCTGTTTCACTCTGTTTGCCTCTGTTTCACTCTATCTGCCTCTGTTTCACTCTGTTTGCCTCTGCTGCACACTGTTTGCCTCTGTTTCACTCTGTTTGCCTCTGTTTCACTCTTTTTGCCTCTGTTTGCCTGTGTTTAAGTCTGTTTGCCTCTGTTTAAGTCTGTTTCGCTCCGTTTAAGTCTGTTTGACTCTGTTTAAGTCTGTTTGCCTCTGTTTCACTCTGTTTCACTCTGTTTGCCTCTGTTTCACTCTGTTTGCCACTGTTTCACTCTGTTTGCCTCTGTTTCACTCTGTTTGTCTATGTTTCGCTCTGTTTGCCTCTGTTTAAGTCTTCTTGCCTCTGTTTCAATCTGTTCAACTCTGTTTCACTCTGTTTTCCTCTGTTTCACTCCTTTTGCCTCTGTTTGCCTCTGTTTAAGTCTGTTTGCCTCTGTTTAACACTGTTTGCATCTGTTTAGCTCTGTTTGACTCTGCTCTACTCTGTTTAAATCTGTTTAACTCTGTATGCCTCTGTTTAACTCTGTTTCACTCTGTTTGCCTCTGTTCAACTCTGTTTAACTCTGTTTGCTTCTGTTTAACTCTATTAAACTCTCTTTGCCTCTGTTTAACGCTGTTTGACTCTGTATTCCTCTGTTTAACTCTATTTAACTCTGTTTGCCACATTTTAACTCTGTT